>JAKCPI010016420.1:0-27636 GCA_023213315.1 Euborellia annulipes | reverse complement strand
CTACAGCACAGTACACAACTCGTTTTCGATTGCCGATGGGTAAAGAGAAGATGTATTGCATTGAGACCAGTCACACCATATTTTTTCTATTTTTTTGTAGAGACGCTCCACTAATTATTAATTTCCAATCTTTATACTACCGTATATCTAGAGAAAGAGAAAATGATCGTCCCTTTTCATATTTTTTTTTTTTTTGTTGACTCTCTCCATTTACTTTTTATTTTATATTTCATTCAAATGAATTTGGAAAGTTTAATTAATTAACGATTTCAATTTTCTCTCTTCAAATATAGCTAGCTAGCTATCCATCACGCAATTCTTAATTATAAATATATATATATATATTTTTGCTTAAAACTTTTCAATCAATTTCATTCATTTATTTAATATACAAATACTTTAAAAACTTTATTATTTATTCATTGAAGATATGCAGGGATTGAATGGGGGAAGGGAATATGAATATTAGTTTAAAGGAAAACAAATAACGAAGAATGCTTTTGTATATTACCCCACCCCCCCCCCCTCCCTCTCTTTTGATTTTATTCTAATATGACATCTGTTTTCTTTCTCTATTCTATTATGCAAAGTGTACAAATATTGACCGATCTGATCAGGCTATTTTTTGTTTTTTATTTTACAAGGCTGGTTGTTTAACATCACAATAGGCTTTTTGTTGTTGTATTTTTTAGGGGGGGGATAAATGTCTTTTGTTGTTTCCCTCTCTCTTTCACACGGGGTAATTAAATCTTCTAATAAATAGCCGAATTTATACCGTTATATATATTTTGATCTCGTTAAGGTTGTTCGGATAGTAAGTACCCCGTAAGTCATAATAAGAATCTAAATTTTTTTAAATAAAATGAAAAATTTGAATGCCAAAATTCCTTATTATAATTTAGTCGTGACCTATCATAGTTTATAATTGTATTAAGTTAATAATATAATTACCAAAAATAATAAATGAATGACTTTTGACTTGAGCAGTTTTTCACGTAATATAGATCTGGCAACATTGCATTTATCAGCTATCTATCTTAAATCTTAAAAGCCTTCAATTTTATTTTATTTAATATATTACAATGATTAATGCAAATCAGTTTAAACACAATGGACGATTTGCGAGAAAAAATATCGTAAAATGGAAAAAAAAAATGTAACTGACAGCGAGAAAAGAGTATTATTTTATGCGACGTTGCCAGACTGGTCTGACTCGTGACTTCCTTATTTTTAAATATTAGCGACTGTCATTTTGGAGAATTTTTTTGACTTTCTTGTTAAAATATCTTTAAAAGCCTTCGGCAGAAACTTTTGATTTTATGTTTAACGTATTCCTCGGA
This sequence comes from Euborellia annulipes, assembly GCA_023213315.1. NCBI lineage: Eukaryota > Metazoa > Arthropoda > Insecta > Dermaptera > Anisolabididae > Euborellia > Euborellia annulipes. The sequence goes on along the minus strand of JAKCPI010016420.1, from coordinate 26,296 downwards.
AGTGAATTGATAAAAATGTAAGTTTTTTTTTGTTTTTTTTACCTATTGCAGAGGTGGCTATATAATTTGATATGTGTGCGTTTCGTCGATATTCCCCATAGACGACATGTTAAATTTCAATTTTTTAATAATTAATTACACGATAACCCTGCGTCAGATCTGCTTCAAAATTTTATTTTATACATATGTGATAGTGATTAATAACATATAAAAATTAGCTTTTAATCTAACAAAGTGCTTTAATGTCCGAACAACCTTAGGGGGTGTTGAAGAAAAAACTCGTGTCCAAATCCCCAAATTGACAAAAAATTTTGAATTTTATATATTGGAAGTGATTGCGTTCTTAGATTAAGTGTTTTTATATTATACAATATAAAAACACAATTCAATGTGAGATTGTGAAATAAATAAAATAAACACAAAAATACGCCCATCTGTATTTTATTAACTATCGATTGACCTGAGGCAGGGCGCGTTTTGCGTCCGAAACGTCGGCAATCGAAATAAAATTAGATAAAGATTGATTAATTTTCATAAGAATTGGAAAACATTTTTATTTTAAATTGGATAAAAGGTTAAAGGGACCACCCACTTTTGAAACGGAAATTAACTTGCAAATCCCCATATGGGGATTTAACATTGACTCTATGGAAGGAAGATTTGGAAAATGAATTTGAAGGTGACACACACCCGCCAGTGTCAAAATACGTGTAGAAGCAAATAACCGAGTTTACAAAATGTTTCATCAAGAGCCAACGGTCGAAACTTTAAATGTAAATAGCACAAAAGTACAAAGAGCACTTTGAAATGAAATTTAAATCATATGAGCATTTTTTTTTCTGTTAAGGCCCCGAGAATAGTGACTAATTTATTATTGATAAAATATCGAAATCTCGTGATAAATGGCCTCATAAATTGTAAATGAAAATCGCATTAGTAAGCGTATAAATCATAATAAGAAAATATTAGTGAGGCTGGTTAAAAAAAAATAATCAATTATTCTATTAAATAACCTTAACTAACTATTATAGAGTTGCTATTAAGTTATTATAAATAATAATTGAATTTGAATAATTTTTTTTTTACTTTACCTTACCTATATATTCGATGTCCAGATTTTGATGGAAATACATGTTTTGAAATCCCGTGAGTATAAAAAATTGGGCCCTACAACAAACATTGTCTGTCTGTTTTCAATTTAAAACCTGGATGACGTAACACGAAGCTTTTGAACAAAATTACTGATGTAATTTTTCAGGTTTTTCGATTTTCTCGAAATTTGCTCTAATGATTTTAATTAAAAATAGCCGGGGGGCTTTGCCTCCCTGGACCCCCCACCAACTGAAAAAATAATTATTATTAATCCATTCCAATCCAGTGCCTGCTTGAGGATTTGTTTACATTCATGGAATACAGAAATGGAAAGAATACATAAATATTTTTCTATACATTTCCTATGGGAGAAATCGTAACTTTAAGAATTAATAACTCAAAAAGTTATAGGAATTTCGGGACCCGAGTATTTTTCCGGGACTCTCCAAAACGTCCTCTATAAGAGTGCAAAATTTCGTTTCAAAATTCCAACGGGAAGTTGGTCAAACAGAGCGTGACAGACGGACACAACGCTATTATTATATGGACCCTGTTATGCAAATGTGTATCAAAGGCCAAACATCGAGTTTTGAGAAAATCAACATTAAAGTTTTTCTGATTTAAATTGTTTTGATTAGATTATATATCATTTTTTTTTTGTCAATTGTGCATGTAAATACTGTAATTATAGCAGATATTCATAAATTATCTCAAAAAATATGAATAATTTAGAGAAAAACAATAAAATATAAAAAATTATTATTGCAAAATTCTGAAAGTCCAATATATATTTGTAAAAATGCTTCAAAGTCACTTGACACATGATTGCAAAATTCTCTAAGTCCAATTATATTTCAAAGTCTTTTCAAAAATTAAAACAGAGATATTATTAAAGTTATTTTATGGTTATATTTAATACTAGTAACATAGAAACAATATTTGAAACAATATTCCGTGCTTAACTCAATTTTGAATTTTTTTTTTTTGGAGTTGACACACATTTGCATAACAGGGTCCATATATAGATAATAGATTCATAAATCAATTATTTTTTAGAACCTCTTTAAAATGTATAATCTCATTTTGCCATTGAAATCTTTTGAAGCACACTTTACTTTTGTACTTCATAAGAAAGAAGAGAATTTTTTATTCACCTTCGAATTTATTTTCTATATACATGCGAAAGATAGAAATTGGACTCGATGTCTCATAAAAGATTCATTTATTTAATTATTTTAATTTCTTATGTTAATGTTATCTAACTTGCTGAATAAATCAAAAAAGAAGATGAAGGCTCTCTCTTCTGTGTGTTTGTTGTCTTAATTTCATTCTAAAGAAGGGATAATATTTTGAAATATTTAAAGGGACATTTTGTTTCCATTGGATTTCTCTCTCTCTCTCTGAATTAAAACCATTCAGACTTGCTAGTGAATAGAGACGCATGCATAAAATTTAGTTGGAAATCATATAGCGTCGTCGTTGTTGCATATTAAGGTGAATGGAGGTGGGTATATAACGCCCCCCACCCCACCCCCCACCCCATCTCTCTTTCTCTCATTCTAACCAAATGGAAATATTGAAGAACATTTCATTTATTTAATGGAATTTCATGGAATAATTTTATATAAAAAAAAAAATAAAATTCTTTTTTTAAAAAAACTTTAGTATTACTGTATAAAAACGGTGATTTATTTTATTATTATTATTATTACATTTACTTAACCTCAAGGGGCGAATATTTTATACGGATGGATTTATAATATCGTTCGTTTTTTTTCCTTTTTGCCCGCATTATGATCATGACAAATTTTAACCTCCCCCCCCCCCTCGCCTTTGAGAATATTTTGACATTTCAATTGTAAAAAATCTCCACTCATCTATATATTGTACTATATAATACAGGCCAATTTTTTTTTTTTTTTTTTTAGGCCAAATGAGTTTTATTATATTATATTGACGCACTAGTTTTTACTTTCTCTTGCCTATCTATGTTGATATATAGAGAAAGTATTGGGATAATGTCAAAAATTTGATGTCGAGATTTTGATGGATATACACGTTTTGAGGTCCCCTGAATCAAAAAAATCTCGAATTTTTGACATGATCGCAATACTTTCCTCTCTATATATTTCATATATAGGGTAAGAGAAAGTAAAACTGGTTTTCGCAACATGGTCTGTCTGTCTGGATTTGCGTATGTGAATAAAATATCTCAAGAGCGAAATGAGCTAGGAAGTTGGAATTTTATATTTAAATTAGACACCCCAACTTGGGCGTGAAAATAAGCTTTTAATCAAAATCGACCAAAGAGTACTAGCACTTTACTGATGTACTTTTTCAGTTTTTTTTTTTTGATTTTCTCAAAATTCGCTCAAACGATTTTGATTAAAATTCAAAAATCAATTATTTTTTAGATGCTCTTTAAAATGTATATTCTCATTTTGTGATTGAAATCTTCTGAAGACCACTTTACTCTTGTACTCCATAGAAAAGATAAGAGAAATAGTTGCCATGGTAACAAAATATAGGCCTAAATATTTTCCCATACCTATAAATTTTACATCTTGAATTCTAATATATCGGCGGAAACTAAATATATGCCGACACAAAAAATCTGGTGTGACAAGCACAAAACACAACTTTCGATTACCGAAGGTAAGAGAAAGTTGTGTGCTGTGCGCCAGTCACACCAGATTTTTTCTAGGAGTTTCTTACCTAGTCTTTGAAGTAAGTTTCTTAGATAAAAAAAAAGAAAAATTAAAACAATTCTTGGCTTCGAAATGTAAGCTAGGCTAAACTTTTTTAGGATAAACTAGTTCATCCTGATTGCATTCGAATGAAGTGATCTCTTCTAGCTTGTGGGTTAGGATAAACTACTGTAGTTTGTATTAGAATAAACTAATTTGTCTTAAAAAAAAAAAAAAAACTACCGAACTGTCGGAAACTAAATAAATGTCGACACAAAAAATCTGGTGTGACAATCACCCCTTTGGTAATCGAAAGTTGTGTGCTGTGCGACCAGTTTTTGTTCTTTTTTTTCATCTCTCTTTTCAAACCACTTGCTGAGAAATATCAAGTGATGTTCAAATCCTTTTTTTTTTTTTTTCTTTTTTTTTTTTTCATCATTTTAAGTGAATATCAGTAGAATATTTCACTAGCCAGTCAGTCAGTGAGTCTGTTGCTTTTGTGGCACACTCTGTTTTATTCTGACCTCGTTCTTTTTTTTTACGTCTTATATATCAAACGATAAATGAGACTAGAGGAGATTTTGCTATCGAAAAGAGAGACATTTATAAATGTCCTTTTCTTTCTTTAACACCTACCATTTATTAATTTCCTTGCACGTTTTTTTTTTTTTTTTTTTGGATAAGAGAGAAGCAATTGATTCATGCTTATCTTTTTTTTTTTTTTTTTAAGAAATAACGTCATTTTCTTGTTGTTACGACAACGTCAAATTTTTTTTTTTTTTTGTTACTACGCGAGCTGGGTTTTAAAATTCGACCTTTTTGTTGTTGTTGTTGTTGATCGATTGGAAGTAGGGTTGCTACCTTGTTTTTTGCAATTAAAGTACATACATTTCCTATGGAAGAAATCGTAACTTTAAGAATTAATAACTCAAAAAGTTATAAGAATTTCGGGACCTGAGTATTTTTCCGGAATTCTCCATAACGTCCTCAATAGGGTTTGGACACCGGTGAAAACCGAAACCGGTAAACCGGTTTTTTGGCTAATTTTCAAAAACCGAGAAACCGAGTTTTTCCCGAAAAACCGAATTCGGTTTTTCTTTTTAAATTTTTTCTTCAGTAATACTTGTATTCAAATAATAAATTAGCCCGTGACCCATGGCTCAGATAGAAGACATTAGCTTCTAGTGTCTTGGTGTTTCGGGTTCGCTTCCCGTCCCAAGCGAGAAAATTTTGGCCTTAGATCCGAATTTTCCACTACTTAAATAATCTATATATAATAATAGCGGAGTGTCTGTCTATCCGTCCGTCTGTCTTGCTCTATTTGACCAACTTTCCGTTGAAATGATGAAATTTTGCAGTCTTATAGAGGTCGTCATGGAGATTCCAGGAAAAATACTCGGGTCTCAAAATTCCTACAATTTTTGAGTTAAAAAAAAACATTCACACTTTTTTCTCATTCACATTCACAGTCTTTTCGGCAACTTAGGCCATATAAGACATATCGAACTGCCTGGGGCCCAAACCCGCGACGTTCGGTATAGAAGGTAGGCACGCTACCAACTACACCAAGCCCGGGGACAATTTTTGAGTTATTGATTCCTAAAGTTACGATTTCTCTCATAGAAAATGTATGGAGAAATATATATAAAAGCTTATGTATTTTTTGTATTCTATGAATGTAAACAAATCCTCAAGCAGGAACTGGATTGAAATAGTAGTAATAATAATTTTCTTGGGTTCGGATCGCAGATAGTTTGATTATATTTAAGCCATTTGCATACCAAATAGCTAAAATAAGAATGCCTGGACCTCCAATAGATATATTCATTAATAACGGTTATCGTTTAAGATGTTCACAAAAAACCGGTTTAAAACCGGTTTACCGGTTTTCAGCTTTGTAAAAAACCGAAAAACCGGTTTTCAAAATTTTCCGGTTTTTTCCAAACCCTAGTCCTCAATAAGACTGCAAATTTTCGTTTCAAAATTTCAACGGGAAATTGGTCAAACAGAGCATGACATACAGACATACGGACACAGCGCTATTATATATATAGATATTGATAGATATTGTTTGACTGATCGTAGGTCCTGATCAAGAGTGCGATCGGCACTCGAAACGTGGACAAAAAATGATTTTTGTTTTATTCTTCGCCTTGGCTGCCCTTATACCACATTCTCATACTTTATACAAGTTTGAATAATTATCATCAGTCTTATTAAATACTTGCTGCCAGTAGAAAATTCCGTTTTACGCAAAAATACTTAGGACCAAACTTTTTTGAATCCCAGAAAAATCATTCGAAATAAAGTTTGTGTACTTTATTGTTCTCGTAAAGTAAAGAGTATAGTTACCCGAAATACTTTATTATAAAGTACGGGACTCCCCTCTCCCTTTTACTTTACGGTGCAGTATTAAACATACACACAAACATTTCTAAAAAGGGTTTTTGCTTAATTATCTATTTGATCTTTTTATTTAGCGCTCTGTTTTGTCGTCAGCAAAATGAGAGGAAAAATATTTTTCTTCCTCATCAGCAGAGAGAGAGAGAGAGAGAGAGAGTTTCTTCCCCCCTCCCTCCCCCACCTTGTTTATGCTTTTAATATTTTAGAGGAAAATTAGAATTTGAATAATAAATAAAATCAAACATGATTAATTTTAATTCCCTCTCATTTCTCTCTTTAATTTATTTTCTTCCTTAACGTGAATTATTTATTTCCTCTAATTTAATTAAAAAAATATTTTTGGTTTTTTATTTATTCATTTAATTGTTTTTTTTTTTTTTATTTATTTTTACTTTCTCTTACCTCTATATATATGTTAATATATATAGAGAGAGAAAGTATTGGATTCATGTCAAAAATTTGATTTCGAGATTTTGATGGATATACACGTTATGAAGTCCCCTGAGTCCAAAAAAGTGGTTTTCGCGACATGGTCTGTCTGTGTGTGCTCAATTTAAAGCATGAAGGAATTGAGCTAGGAGGTTGGAATTTTATATTTAAGTTTTATACCCTCCTGGACTGTGAAAATAAGCTTTTAATCAAAATCGACCAAAGAGTACTAGTACTGAAGTACTTTTTCACTTTTTTTTCGATTTTCTCTAAATTTGCTTCAATGATTTTGACTAAAATTAAAAAATCAATTATTTTTTAGATTCTCTTTAAAATGTATATTCTCATTTTGTGATTGAAATCTTCTGAAGACCACTTTACTCCTGTACTCCATAGAAAAGATAGGAGAAATGGTTGCCTTGGTAACAAAATATAAATATTTTGCCATACTTATAAATTTTACATCTTGAAATTAGAATGTATCTCAAGCCCTCTGCACACGGAGCTAGTTTTGTTATAATGTTGGCTTCACATGTCGCTAGAGCGCCCCGCCCCCAAGCTGGTTTTTAGGTTGGCAAGTTTGAATCCTGCGCGCCAATAACTCAGATGTTCAGATCTATTTAATTCTCACTCACAAAGTCAGATGTCAATGAAAATGGCTAACAGAACCACTCTACATATTTTTAATCGAAAACGAGCTGCAGTATATATTTAAGCTATGAACTCTTTCGGAACAAACCTGTATTCCAAACACTTGACACTGCTTGACACCATACTGCTATCCGATTGGTCCTCATTCAAAACTAGTAGCAACAACATCACGTGACGCCATACTGCTTTCTGATTGGTTCTCACTCAAATCTAGTAGCAAAATCCATCCCCAAAAATAGCCCCTGATTTAACCTGAAATCTTATCCAGAGAACAAGCAACGGACCTAGCAGTGACGTTATTTTGCATCTCCAAAACTAGCAAGAGAACCTAGCAAGCAATTTAGCCCGAAAACTAGCCTCGTGTGCGGTGGGCTTTACTGTAGGAAACTAAATACATGCTGACACAAAAAATCTGGTGTGATAAGCACAGAACACAACTTTCTCTTGCGGAAGGGTATGAGAAAGTTGTGCGCTGTGCGACCAGTCACGCCAGATTTTTTACTTTCTCTTACCCTGTTTACAGCTTATGCTTGTCACACCATATTTTTTTGTGTCGATATACTTATGATTATAGCATAAAATACAAATTTTCTTTTCAATAATTTGATTTCAGATTTGTATGAAAAGGTATTGTAATGGTTACATCAGATTTTTTAATAATGATTATATTCTATTCCTTTAATGAAATTCACTAGACCTTATTTTATGGGTGTTAAATATCATTTGGAATGGAATGAATTTTCCTCAAATATTTTCCCTCTCTCTCTCTCTCTCTCTCTCTCTCTCTTTTGCTTAGTTAATATGATTTAGTAAAGATAATAAAATTAGTAAAGAAACTTTGTCATTCTTTTGTGTTTACTTTGCTTTGGACTAGAAGATCATTAAAAGAGAACAGAACAGCAGATATGCACAACTACGACGAAGGAGGGGGGAGGGGGTTAAATAAATTCAGTTTCATAAAATCTAACTTGACTATTAATATAATTATTATTGTATATAGATGGAGAATTAAATTTTTACTTTCTCTTACCTCTATATATATGTTAATATATATAGAGAGAAAGTATTGGATTCATGTCAAAAATTCGATGTCGAGATTTTGATGGATCTTCACGTTTTGAGGTCCCCTGAATCCAAAAAAGTGGTTTTCGCGACATGGTCTGTCTGTCTGTGTGTGTGTCTGTGAACAAAATATCTCAAGAACGAAAAGAGCTAGAAAGTTGAAATTGTATATTTAAGTTAGGCACCCCCATGGGACGTGACACGAAGCTTTTGAACAAAATCGAATAAAGAGTACTAGTACTTTACTGATGCACTTTTTCAGTTTTTTTCGATTTTCTCAAAATTCGCTCCAACGATTTTTTTTTAAATTCAAAAATCAATTATTTTTTAAATGCTCTTTAAAATGTATATTCTCATTTTCTGATTGAAATCTTCTGAAGGCCACTTTACTCTTGTACTCCATAGAAAAGATAGGAGAAATGGTTGCCATGGTAACAACATATAAATATTTTGCCATACTTATAAATTTTACATCTTGAAAATCGAATGTACCTCTACTGTCGGAAACTAAATACATGTCGACACAAAAAATCTGGTGAGACAAGCACAGTACACAACTTTCGATTACCGAAGGTAAGAGAAAGTTGTGTGCTGTGCGCCAGTCACACCAGATTTTTATTTTTTTATTGCTAAATGGTGTGTGTCTGTCTGTCTTTGAACAAAATATCTCAAGAACGAAAAGAGCTAGGAAGTTGAAACTTTATATTTAAGTTAGGCACCCCCTGGGACGTGACACGAAGCTTTTGAACAAACTCGACCAAAAAGTACTAGTACTTTACTGATGTACTTTTTCAGTTTTTTTTCGATTTTCTCAAAATTTGGTCCAACGATTTTTTTTTTTAATTCATATATCAACTATTTTTTAGTTGCTCTTTAAAATGTATATTCTTATTTTATCATTGAAATCTTCTGAAGACCACTTTACTCCTGTACTCCATAGAAAAGATAGGAGTAATGGTTGCCATGGTAACAAAATATAAATATTTATAACGAATTGTGGCTGTTATACAATTGGATTAATGATACAAAAAAGAGGATGCAGCCAATAATAAAAAGCATCTATTTTGTTAACACTCTTTATTTCGGAACGTTTCGGCTATGATGAACAAAGCCATCTTCAGCCCTCCAAGCTAGAAATATATACATACATTCATTAAATAAAGAGTGTTAACAAAATAGATGCTTTTTATTATTGGCTGCATCCTCTTTTTGTATCATTAATCCAAAATATAAATATTTTCACATATAAATTTTACATCTTGAAAATCCAATGTACCCTACTGTCGGAAACTAAATACATATCGACACAAAAAATCTGGTGTGACAACGCACAGAACACAACTTTCGATTACCGAAGGTAAGAGAAAGTTGTGTGCTGTGCGTCAGTCACACCAGATTTTTTTGTTTACTTTTATAGACACACAACGCCCTCTTCTCGGGAAAAACATGCATAACAGCTTCGCTCCCTCTTAATCCCCTCAAAATGATAGTTAAATGGAACACTTTCTCCTAACAGTGAATGAATTGAATTTAGGGAATAAATGACACAAAATTTGACATTTAGAAATTGTGTTGTTTAAGCACACGAATTGTGGTCGTTAAAACACGTTTGTGATATTATTAAAATTATATTTTGAGAATTGCTGAACATGAATGTTAGCTAGGGCATGTTCTCTCTCTCTCTCTCTCCTCCATTTCACTCTATAATGCTAGTGTAATAGGATTAATTAATTTGAAATTAAAGCTTTTACCCTCACCCACTCACCCCTGTTAGTCTATAGAACATCGAAAAAAAAAATCTCTTGTCGACGTTTCACACGTCATCAGGATCTATTTTAAAAGAAAATTGATTTAATAAACAAATCCCCCACTCGTCTGCTTACGTAATATTTGAATGATCACATATTATTAGGGTTGCCACCCGTACTTTATAAAAATGTAATTATTCTAAATACTTTTAAAGTGAAACTTTTATTTGATCATCTCAAATTTTTTCGCTGTTCTATAAGCATGTCGCGTTACAAGCCGTCACTCCAAAGACCGTGACGCTACAAGCCATGACGTCACAAGCTGTGACGACAAAAATAGGAAAGTTGAAATTTAATATAAATGACCAATTATAAAAAAATAATTGTGAGATTTAATTATTCAATTTTTAAATTGATAAAATATAATTTTTAAAATAATTTAAAATGATTCAAATCTTCATTTGCTAAATAAATATTGTTCTCAGTTTTTAACATGCGTCTATTGATTTCCCATTTTCCAATTATTAAGTTAAGATTAAAAACGCGATTTTAATACCCTTAATTGAATAATTTTCTGAAAATTTTCAGTTAAACGCCTACGATCCGAAAAAAAAAGTTTCACTTGCATCGTGGTTTCATAAAACCACACAATGATTTTTTTAAAACCCTTTTCGGCTACAGAGGCCATTTAGGTATTATTTCTTTATATATATCATTTTTAAATACAAGTACCGAAATAACTTTGCGAAAAGCAATAAAAAATATAATACTAAATAAAAAAAATCATTGCGTGGTTTTATGAAAGCACGATGCAAGTGAAACTTTTTTTTTCGGATTGTAGGCGTTTAAGTGAAAATTTTCAGAAAATTATTCAATTAAGGGTATTAAAATCGCATTTTTAATCTTAACTTAATAATTGGAAAATGGGAAATCAATAGACGCATGTTAAAAACTGAGAACAATATTTATTTAGCAATTGAGGATTTGGATCATTTTAAATTATTTTAAATTTATATTTTATCGATTTAATAATTAAATCTCACAATTATTTCTTTAGAATTCGTCATATATATTAAATTTCAACTTTCTTATTTTTGTCGTCACGGCTTGTAGCGTCATGGCTTGTAGCGTCACAGCCTTTGACGTCACGGCTTGTAACGCGACATGCTGATAGAAGAGCGAAAAAATAAGAGAGGATCAAATAAAAGTTTCACTTTAAAATAAATGATACTTTATTTTCTTACCTTTAATCACCAATGTACTTTATTTGCAAAAAAAGGGGATAACCCTACATATTATTTTGAAAAAATAAGTTACACCATCAGATTTCTCTTATTTATCTGGAGAGAAAAAAAATTATTATTCCTTTCACCTCTACGAAAATTAATCACAGTGTCAGTGATAAAATTTACAACAAGAAATGAATAAATAAAATCTGTATTCTAATCTTTAACCCTATTTTATATTTCTTTAGAAAAAAAAAAAAAAAAATAGATACAACTAGCCTGTGTAATTTATCAATGTATGTGTGTGAGAAATTTTAGGTTCTCTCTGAGATTTATAGCGCACCCCCCCCCCTCCGTCCCTCCTACGATTCCCTAAAGTATTTTTAGATATAAAACGAATCCTTCATCCCTTTTACAGCTACAGTCATTAAATGTTTTTTGCAACGAGGAATAAATAAATATTTTTTTGCTAGTATGTATCCAAGATGGTAAATAAATTCAATATAAAATAGTTACTGTATTAAAATAAAATATGTCTGAATAATTGCAGCATGTGATTAAGAAAAGGGGAGGGGGGACGAAGCCCGCCGAAGATGGATGGCGCGGCTAGTATATTTGAATTTGTTTTTTTATTAAAATTAAATTTTAATTGTCTCAACTGAAAACGCACCTTCCGGTCCATCTGTCACGCTCTGTTTGACCAACTTCCCGTAATTTTGAAACGAAATCTTATAGAGGATGTTATGGAGAGTCCAGGAAAAATACTCGGATCTCAAAAGTGGAAGCTGAGTTTTGTCTTACCTTATGAAAAAAATTAATTTAAGGTCTTTTTCGGCAATTACATATACAATATCAAGGGGGGGGGGGTAATTGAAAGCTGTGTTCTGTGCTTGTCACACCAGATTTTTCGTGTCGACATATATTTAGTTTCCGCCCATACATTAGAATTCAAGATGTAAGATTTATAAGTATGGGAAAATATTTATATTTTGTTACCATGGCAACCATTTCTCTCATCTTTTCAATGAAGTACAAGAGTAGAGTGGTGCTTCAGAAGATTTCAATGGCAAATGAGAATATACATTTTAAATAGCATCTAAAAAATAATTGATTTTTGAATTTTAATCAAAATCGTTGGCGCTAATTTTGAGAAAATAAAAAAAAACTGATTGGTACTGTTTGAGACTTAATAGAGTGAACATCGTATGCGCGATTTGTTTTTATTTTCTTTTTTTTTTCATTTTGGCTTGTGTTGAACCCTTATATATTTTATATAGGACAAGTTTTACTATATAAATATGTCGGACGAGGAGATGATAACCCCTGATCCAGGGGGGACGGAGGGATTCGTCAGTCTTGAGACGAGTGATGATGAGTATAGTGCTGCCCGGAACTGAAAAACTACATCAGTAGGCTACTCTTTGGCCGATTTTGATTAAAAGCTTATTTCAACTTAAATATAAAATTTCAACCTCCTAGCTCAATTCCTTCATGCTTAAAATTGAACACACACCCAAACACACAGACCAGCGAAAATCACTTTTTTTGGATTCAGGGGACCTCAAAACGTGTATATCCATCAAAATCTCGACATCGAGTTTTTGACATGAATCCAATACTTTCTCTCTCTGTATATTAACATATATATAGGTAAGAGAAAGTAAAACTGAGAGCAATATTTATTTAGTAATTGAAGATTTGAATCATTTTAAATTATTTTAAAAATTATATTTTATCAATTTTAAAATTGAATAAATAAATCTCACAATTATTTTTTTATAATTCGTCATATATATTAAATTTCAACTTTCCTAATTTTGAGGTCTCGGCTTGTGACCTCATGGCCTGTAGCGTCACGCCCTTTGACGTCACGGTTTGCAACGCGACTTGATGATAGAAGAGCGAAAAAATTTGAGGCCATCAAATAAAAGTTTCACTTAAAAAATTAGTTATAGTACGCCTATATATATAATAAGTATTCGTATTGTATTTAGGAAGGGTTATTCAATTTGGGAATTAAATCAACATATAGCTACATACAGCTACATATACAAACGAACAAACAAAGCTTTGTTTAAATTATTTGTTTGTCTTGTTGCTAAAGGTTATGCTATTATTATTACGTATTATCAACTAATAGAAATCCAATTAGAGAAGATTTTATTATTATTAATATTATATAATTTATTATCGAAATGGCGAAATGGTGCAAACAACTTCAGTAGATTAAATAGGGAAAGCTCCTTTTTGTTTGGGGTGATTTATAAAATCCATTAGTTAAAGTTGGGTGGGTCCAGGGGCATTGTAGAAGGCGCGGTCAAGAAAGGAAAATGTCATATGTTATCGGCAGAGAGAGCCTACTTGGAGGAACACCAAACCAACCACGGAAAAAAAAATAAATTCCTTTGCCAACAGGTGGTTTTTCTTCTTTGCCGGTTATAATTCAAGTAGGCAGAGGCCAGGGGTGTCGTCCGTCAGTTTGCCACAAAAAAAAAAAAAAAAACCTTTGATGTGACTTGACACACTTCGATTCAGATAGCAGGTGAAAAATTTCGATTTGTTGTATTAGAAAAAAAAAAAAAAAATTATTATGTTCTAGGCAGCCTCTTCTACTTTTTTTGACATATGGAGCATTGCATTAAATAAAATTATCGGTCTGCCTGGGGTCTGAACCCGCAACGTTTGGTATAGTAGGTAGGCACGCTACCTATTACGCCAAACACGGGGCAAGCCCGAGGGTTAGAAAAGAAGATGTAAAATTTATAAGTACGGTAAAATATTTATATTTTGATACCTTGGCAACCATTTCTCCTATCTTTTCTATGGAGTACAGGAGAAAAGTGGTCTTCAGAAGATGTCAATAGCAAAATGAGAATACCAATTTTAAAGGGCATCTAAAAAATAATTGATTTTTGAATTTTAATCAAAATCGTTGGAGCGAATTTTGAGAAAATCAAAAAAAAAAACTGAAAAAGTACATCAATAACTTACAGTATTAGTTCTCTTTGTTCTCTTTTGTTCAAAAACTTCGTGTTACCACCCAGGGGGGTGTTAAATTGAAATATGAATTGTCAACCTCCTAGCTCTTTTCGTTCTTGAGTTATTTCGTTCACAGAATATTAACATATAGGCCTAGTAAGTAAAAATAAATTCCAAATGGCCCCCGAGTTTGGCGTAGTAGGTAGCGTGCCTACCTTCTATACCGAACGTCGCGGGTTCGGACCCCAGGCAGTCCGATGATTTTATTTAAGCCATTTGGATACCAGATGGCTTAAATAGAAATGCCTGAACCCCAAATTGATATATTACTTACAACGGTTATCGTCTAAAGTCTTATATGGCCTAAGTTGCCGAAAAGACTGTGTGAATGTGATTTTTGATTTGAACTTTAATTGCATTCAAGAGTAGCTAGGAAGGAAAGGTCTTTGTGAAATTTGCAAAATTTCATCTTTCATTCAAGTCAAGTCGCCTCGTTCGAGTACAATGAGTAAATTTATATTTATATCTTAATCCTTTCCACGGTTTTAATTACCCATTAAATGGTTTTATTTTCAAGAGTGTCACAATTATGAGAAAGAATGATAGACGAGAGACAGAGAGAGCTTTTTAACTACGTACTTGTAAAATTAAAACCGAAAATTTGCATTTTTTTAATTTTCATTTTTTTTTTTTTGAAGAGTTTAATCACGTAATATGAATGAATTATTCTTATTATTGTGCTTTATTATAAGTACCTATTTTCATATTTCCATATTAAATTAAGTACATTTATCGGATTAATTCGCGATTTAACTGCCCTCTCATATCATACAAATGTTGCCCAAAAAAAGGGCTGGGTGGAGGGGGAAGTAATTAAGAATAACTTTTTTTTTTTTATTTAAGCTTATCTTCTTCTATATCTATTAATATATATATACCCTGTTACGCATTAGTGTGTCAAGCGCCAGGTACCGAGATTTTTGAAAATTAACATTAACGTTTTTGTTTTCATTGGCTTATATATAATTTTTGTTGTCAATTGTGCAAGTAACATTAAATATAAATTTTTTTAGGACATATTTATTAAAAAATACTATTAATTATAGCAATTGAAACAACATTCCGTGTTTAACTCAATTTTTAATTTTTTGCGCTTGACACACTAATGCATAACAGGGTCCATATACATAATAGCGGAGTGTATGTCAGAGTGTATTTGACCAACTTTTTGTTTCACTCTTATAGAAGACGTTATGGAGGAAAAAAAAATTCTAAAAATAAAACTCCTGAATTTATGTATTTTGTCGCCCCCGAGTTTGGCGTAGTAGGTAGCGTGCCTTCCTTCTATACCAAACGTCGCGGGTTCGGACCCCAGGCAACCCGATGATTTTATTTAAGCCATTTGGATACCAGATGGCTCCTGGAGCGTGAAAATAAGCTTTTAATCAAAATCGACCAAAGAGTAGGGAGAGCGGGGCTATTTCGTATAGTGAGGCTAAACCGTACAGTAGGGCTGGACGGTAATGGATTTTCATTACCGACCTCGATAATGAAAAAAAAACCGGTTTTTCTCGAAAGTCGGTAAAAATTTTTTACCGCCCGCGGAACCAAAGTTTGCCGCCGCGGAACATTTTTTTTTTGCGGAACCAAAATTTTTCCCCGTTTTTTTTTCTCGCGGAACCAAAATTTTTTACCGACCGAAAAAATAGGTTTTTACCGACTTTCGAAAAAAAACCGGTTTTTATCGAATTAGAGGTTCGTTACCGCGTTTTCGGTAAAAAATTTTTACCGGTTTTTACCGGTAAACCGGTTTACCGTCCAGCCCTACCGTACAGTCTGTTTCTCGTCTATTTCTCAAGATATTGAGGTCTGATCGGAGCTGCAACCCTAGCACCCCATCTAGCAAGCTGTAATGTTGAGAAAGTTCCACCGAGCGCATGGTGTACCTCGGATTATTGTGAAAAAACATGTTTTGGTGAATTTTCTTTTAATTTTGAGCCAGTTTAAAATAAGAGGTGACTGGAGAACTTTTACTTATAAACTAGTTTATATGAATTCATAAGAAACTACTCTTCTTCAGCTATCTTTTGATACTAAGTGATAACAAGTTAGGCTAAGAATTTTGAGGTTAGGACATAAAACCGCCACAAGCTACGTGATGGGGCTAAACCGTACAGAAACGTTAGAGAGAAAAAAATCAAACATCGGGAAGAAGATTGTAAAAAGTAAAGCTCGAGTGAACTCTAAACCAAAGAACACAAGTTTCAAGACAAGGGGTTCTGTAAAATCAAGTAGTCGAAGAAAAATTAAGTTTGAAGATGATTCGTCATCAGAAGACACTGGTTCAGGTGCTGTATGTGCGCAGGGTGGGTGGGTCCATTCGGCTTGCAGTGCTGCAGAGCCTGCTGATAAATTCGTTTCCGATTTTTGTTTAAACAAATAAATTTAAAAATTAATTAATTAATTTATTTTTTTCATTTCTTTTATCCTTTCATGTTATTTTCTTAGTTGTACGATATAGCCCCTCCCGTTGTACGGAATAGCCCCAACCTCCAGGGCTAATCCGTACAAAGACACATTTTTTTTGAAATTAATTAAAAATACTTATCAGTGGCATAATGTCAATTTCTTTGTTTGTAGTGGGTAGCTAATGAACTAAATTACATGTTGTTAATTTTCTCACAATTTTAACTCAAAATTCTCTCCAGCTACAACTATTCTCCCTTAAGTGTACGGCAGAGCCCCGCTCTCCTACTAGTTTTTTTTTTTTTTTTTCTTTTTTTCGATTTTCTCAAAATTCGCTCCAACGATTTTGATTTAAATTCAAAAATCAATTATTTTTTACATGCTCTTTAAAATGTATATTCTCATTTTGCCATTTAAATCTTCTGAAGGCCACTTTACGCTTGTAGGCCTACTTCATAGAGGAGATAGGAGAAATGATTGCCATGGTAACAAAATATAAATATCAATATTTTCCCTTAGACCTACTTATAAATTTTACATCTAGAATTCTAATATATAGGCTGAAACTAAATATATGTCGACACGAAAAATCTGCTGTGCGACCAGTCACACCAGATTTTTTTAAAACTATTTTGTTAATAATATCTTTAATAATCAACAGATTTTCACGAATAAATGATTTTTGCAAAGCCTAAGAACTATAGAATATCGTAAATATATGTTTTTGCAATCAGGGATGTCTAAAATTGCATTAGGGGTGTCCAAAGCAAAAAAAAAAAAAACTGAAAAAATTCGATTTTCCAAAACTTTAAGCCGTTTGCGGCACGTCTAAATAACCTCCGATTGGGCTGAAATTTAAATGTATTATAAATATCAGCATGTTTTTAAGGGGTGTCGCCTTAAAAATATTTTGGACATTCTAAATAAGAACCGTTTTAGAGCATATAAATTTATTTTTCTCTATATCTCTAAAACTGTGCTTGATGGGACAAAAGTGAAATTATATTTGAATTCAGCATGAAAAATACTTCTAGAATCTCATATCTTTATACTTGTGAAGAAAAAAAATCTGGTGTGACTGGCGCACAGCACACAACTTTCTCTTACCCTTCGGTAAGAGAAAGTTGCGCACCGTGCTGGTCACACCAGATTTTTTGTGTCGAGATATATTTAGTTTCCGATAGCACCTTAGTTTCAAACTTGCATTTTAAATGTTGACTGCTTCAAATAAGCTATGGTTATTTTTCAAAATTTTAATCTCATATTTGGACATTTTATACACAATATAGAATCGTAAATAAATACAAAATTTCATAAGAATTGGAAAAAAAAAATTTTAAATGCCTAAAAAGTTCTAAAGGGGACCCCCTTTTGAATCGAAATTAACATACAAATCCCTATAGGAAATTAACATTGTTCCTATGCGAAGATAAGGTGGAAAGGGAATTTAAAAAGAGTAGAGAGAGACGATAATGTTTGCAAGTGAGAGAGAGACATATATGTTTTCTTTGAAACAATTAAAGACACAAATAAATTAAAAAAAAAAATGGGAATTTAAATAATAATTGATTTTTAATCTAATAAAAAGAAAAAGATTTAAATTCCGTTACCATGGCAACCATTTCTATCTTTCCTATGAAGAACAAGAGTAAAGTGGTCTTCAGAAGATTTCAACGGCAAAATGAGAATATACATTTTAAAGAGCATCTAAAAAATAGTTCATTTATGAATTTTAAAAAAAATCCTTGGAGGGAATTTTGAGAAAATCGAAAAAAACTGAAAAAGTACATCAGTAAAGTACTAGTACTTTTTGGCCGATTTTGTTCAAAAGCTTATTTTGAGATTCTTCAAAAGGTACCTAAGTTAAATATAAAATTTCAATCCGCTAGCTCAACTCCTTCATGCTAAAAATCTGTCCACACATACAGACGCACACACACACACACATACACACACAGACCAATTTGCGGGACCCACTTTTTTGGACTCAGGGGACCTCAAAACATGTATATCCATCAAAATCTCGACATCGAATTTTTGACATGATCGCAATACTTTCTCTCTATATATATATTACATATATACATAGGTAAGAGAAAGTAAAAAAGTTCATTTTTGTAATCAAACGTTTAAAACAAAATATTAAAACGCAAATGAAATAAGAATTTCATAGCAAAATGAATAATTTATTTGTTTAATTTTTTCTTTAAACATTTTACAATTAAGTAACCAGAGAGAGAGAGAGAGAGAGAGAGAAATATGATATAATATTTTTAAAGAAAATGAGAGATACTTAAGTGCCAAGAGGGAAAAAGAAAATTATGATTCATAAATAAAATAAATTTTCAATAAAAAATTCAATATCTTTTGAAAAAAATCTGGTGTGACTGGCGCACAGCACACAACTTTCTCTTACCTTCGGTAATCGAAAGTTGTGTACTGTGCTTGTCTCACCAGATTTTTGTGTCGACATGTATTTAGTTTCCGACAGTACGGTACATTCGATTTTCAAGATGTAAAATTTATAAGTATGGCAAAATATTTATATTTTGTTACCATAGCAACCATAGGAGAAATTCCTATCTTTCCTATGAAGAACAAGAGTAAAGTGGTCTTCAGAAGATTTCAATCACAAAATGAGAATATACATTTTATAGAGAATCTAAAAAATAATTGATTTTTGAATTTTAAAAAAAATCGTTGGAGCAAATTTTGAGAAAATCGAAAAAAACTGAAAAAGTGCATCAGTAAAGTACTAGTACTCTTTGGCTGATTTTGTTCAAAAGCTTCGTGTCACGTCCCATGGGGGTGCCTAACTTAAATATAAAATTCCAACTTCCTAGCTCTTTTTGTTCTTGAGATATTTTGTTCACAGACACACAGACACACACACAGACACACAGACAGACAGACAGACCATGTCGCGAAAACCACTTTTGGATTCAGGGGACCTCAAAACGTGAAGATCCATCAAAATCTCGACATCCGAATTTTTGACATGAAACCAATACTTTCTCTCTCTATATATTAACATATATATAGAGGTACGAGAAAGTAAAGAACCGCTATAGAAGAAAAGAAAATATTGGAAAAGTTTCGTATATTCTAAATTATTTTCACATAGAAAATGGAAGCCATTTATAATTTTCCAATTTAAAAAGTTTGTATTGACTTTTTTTCCTTAAAAAAAGGGGAGCAAAATCGTTTTTATCGTTCTTGTGGAATTATATATATAATTTAAATTTATTTGTCAATGCCATTGATTTAATATTAAGTGTGTAGAAGAAATTTTAAGCTTATTTATTAATAGCATAGGTGAACTACAAAGTTTTAATTTCTCTCATCTCTATGTATATCCTCCTGGGTTTCTTATAGGGAGAACAGGGCCCAAGAAAAATCATATATGAAAGATGTTGCTGAAGGAACCAAGCGCCATTAACCTAAATCTGAGATAAAGGACATTTCATTTGCACAATTGTAAACAAACCCAATGGCAATGACTTTTTAATATAATTTTAAAGAACTTATTCATATTCCTCCCTTATTAATATAATTATTTAAATTAAGATTTAAGATATTAATAAAATTCAAACTTTAGAAAATAAAGAGATATAATCTTAATTATTTCAATTTCCAAAGTTATACGCGAATATTTAAATAGTAAAATTATTTTTTTTCATAATCATTCTGGTTTATACACTATACCAGTGGTTTCCAAACTTAATGTTACCACGCCTCCCTTAAAAATATTTAATCGTATGACGCCCCCACCCCCCTCCATTTTATAAAATAATTCAAACCCAAAAATTTATTAATACAAATTATTATTATTTTATTTGTAAATCTTTAGCGATCATTTAGAAAATTGTGGATAATAATCGCCCCCCCCCCTCCCTTAGACTAGTCCGCTTCTCCCTAGGGAGGCGCGCCTCACAGTTTGGAAAACGCTGCACTATACAATGACAGTATTTTTTATTCCCTCTATTTTGTTGTTATATACTTACATATGTGTTGTTGACTTGCAGGTTTGATGCTCATGTCTCTTGCCTGATAAGCTGACTTGTAGTCAGGTGTCATCGAAGATGCTGAAACAAAATGAAAAGTAATTAATTATATATTCGTATTATAATTTTCCTATTTTAATAATTTCCTAATTTAAGCATGTCAATAAATATTAAATAAAAGAAATTATTTATTAAATGAGAATAATTAATGAATTCAATTGCATTATATTCGTCTTTAAATTGAATATAGTAAATTATTCTAATTTATTCTCATTTAATAAATAATTTTTTTATTTCATAATTTTTTTTTCTATTTTCAATATTATTTGTTTAATAAAAAAAATGTATTTATTGAATAATAAATAAAGTTTTATTCAACCCTAATATTCCCAAGTACCCTTAGTTTATTTATTAGCTGACTTTATTAGTGTGGCATATAAATATTAATTTTCTCGGACGACACAAGTAGACTTTACAAGTATTATACAGCGGCGTAACTAACAAACTAACTAACTTTGAGGGCGGAGAGGGCAAAGCTCAAATAGGGCGCCGTTTTTTAAGTTGTAATATAATTTAAAAGAAATCTATCCATTTTTTGGACAATTTAAGGAAAGAATATGATAAAATCACCGTCCCTCGTCTCTATCTTAGATGCCCTAGGGCGCCTATATCGGTATTGAGGGGAGCCAAAGGCTTGATGCGCCTAAGGCGGAGGGGGCGAACTAGTTACGCTACTGGTATTATATTATAGAATTAATAATAGATCTATTTCTTATTTTATATATATATATTAAAAATATTATTTTTATTAGAAACAAATATTTTTCAACTTTTATCTAAATCTCGAATATTTTAACTTTTTAATTTTTTCTCAATTAAACATGAATAGATAATAAATTCTTTGATATAAAACTTATAAAAAATATTTCTTTAATTTCTATATGGAAGATAATTTATATTAAAAAAACAAACTTCATTTAATATAATAGAATAAGAAATAGATTTTTTATTAATACTATAAAATACTTTTTAGAGATTTCCATTTAACAGTATTTATTCCATTATTTAAATAAATAAAAAATTTCTATATGAAACAAAAAAAAATTAAAAAATGATACCCTATTATTTATTGTTATTTCAAAAAAGAAAATAGCATTGGTTTGGGTAAATAGGGTAGGCGATATAAAGACTATTCGGGGGGATAATAACAACATGGAAAATGGAGAGGATGGATTCAAAGGTAAAAAAAGATTTTGGATTTGGAAGGGTGGACTTGGCAATTATAAAAACCAATGAAAGAATCCCCGATATAATTAAATAACACGGCAAGCCCCAAATAAATAAGATAGCTATTTAAAAAATAAATAATTTATTATTTAATTATTCCCTTTGGCCGCATGCTATCAATTACTTGAAAATGAAGATCCTATTCAAATAGAATCAAATAATCGATTACTCACCGGAGGGTAATATTGCAGCAGGAGTCGATAGGCTGAGCTCGATGAATAGGAAATCTGAGTGTTGAGTTCGAGGAACGGCAAATGGCAAATCTGAAAACAAAAGAAAATATTTGATTTAATAAAATTGGGGAATTTTTAAGTAAGATTAAAAATCTGTTTCTAATTAATTAGTAAATATAATATTTTGAAGCTATGAAAGATAAATCAATTTAAAAGTATTTTATGTTATTATAGAATTATTAACAATACTATTTTTTATTTTATTTTATTAAATATTCTAGATTTTCAATGCTATTTAAAATTACATCTTAAAAAAAATTCAATTTAATTTTAAACTAAAATAATTTGTGAGGAACTGTGAATAATCAGAATTATCATTTAACTAAATCGTTAGAGCGAGTTTTGAGAAAAGCGAAAAAAACTGAAAAACCTTTGGCCGATTTTTACTTTATCTTACCTTACCTCGATATATGTATGCTTATATATAGAGAGAGAAAGTATTGGTTTCATGTATTAAATTCGATGTCGAGATTTTGATGGATATACACGTTTTGAGGTCCCCTGAATCCAAAAAAAGTCGTTTTCGAGACATGATTTGTCATTCTGTGCATCTTATGTCTGTCTGTGAACAAAATATCTCAAGAACCAAAAGAGCTAGGAGGGTGAAAGTTTATATTTAAGTTAGGTACCAAATGGCTTAAATAGAAATGCCTGGTCCCCCATTAGATATTATCATATACAGTAGAACCTCGATAAGTTAAAGTTCAAGGGAAACGGTTAGAAATTTGAGTTATCGAGTTTTTACTTATCGAGAGTTGAAGTTAGAGAGGTTATTGAATATAATTTTTAACGTACCGAGGTTTATTGACTTTGGGCACGTGAGTGAAAAAGGAATTCCGTTTGATCTATTTGTTTATTTAGAATAGTTTAATTAAATATAAATTAAATTAATAGATTTATTTATTTACAAAAAAATCAGTAATTTTTTTCTGCTTCATGTATTTTTGATTTTCTGCATTAACTATTTTTTCGATGATATGTAAAGAAATACTTTAAGTTATAGAGGTCATCAAAATATTATTTTAAGTTATCGAGGGCTATGCTCAAAATATTTGTTTAAGTTACCGAGGTTTTGTTCTTTAAGTAATAGAGGTTTTACGCTGTCAAGGGAAGGGAATTGAAAAAATTTTTAAGTTACGGAGGTTTTGAACTTAGCGAGGTTTAACTTATCGAGGTTCTACTGTATAACGGTTATCGTAGTGTTATATGGCCTGAGTTGCCGAAAAGACTGTGTAAATGTGGTGTAAGGGGCGTAAATGAGAAAAAAAGTGAAAATGTTTAAAAAAAAAAACCTAGCTTTTTTTTTGTTCTTGAGATATTTTGTTCACAGGCACACACACAGACAGACCATGTCGCGAAAACCACTTTTTTGAATTCAGGGGACCTCAAAACGTGTATATCCATCCAAATCTCGACATCGAATTTTTGATATGAATCCAATACTTTATATATTAGATGGATGAATATTAACTAATACATATAGGCAAGAGAAAGTAAAAATAGAAGGAGCGGACAGCTAGGAAATTAGCCTCAACGAAATAAATTCCCCATTATTAATTAAAGTCGAAACTGTCTCCAATACTGCGAGTTTCATTTCGGAGAGGCTAATTACATGACTGCTCGCTTCTTCTTCTATTGTTAAAAGTCAACAGACACTGCAACTTAACATTAAATTTTAAAATAATTAGAATACTCACCGAATGAAAAGTGAAAGCGTAAGACGATGTGTTAAGCTGGAAGCAGAGCAAACTGTGATTTCAAAACCAATTCCTTATCAAACGATAACATTCCTCTTTTCGGGTTTCGCCTCCTGGAAATTACATTTAATTTATATATTTTATATTTAATATATTTAATTATAATTAAAAATAAAATTTTGTTTCTTACCATGACTTAAATTTTTGAGTCTGTTTCGAATTTTTGAGGCATCTGAGAAACCCAATAAATTGAGAGATTCATGATGAAGCTTGGCGCTTAAATCAATTTCTTTCTAAGATTAGATGAATTTATTTGTTTTTTTACAGCTTCCAATTTCTAACATCTATGCAGAAAATCCTTGTTCTATCTTCTTGATTTAACAGCCGAGCTTCCTTTAGAAGGGTGATATTTCAGAATATAAGCATCTAAAAAATGAGAATTTAATTAAACATTCAATTTTATAAACGAAATAAAAAAAAGTAAAATTTTATTTTTCGTCTTTGCTAAAAGAATTGGAATTAAAATACAGTCGAAGGTATAAAAAAATCATTTTTGATTAATAATAGTGAATAAAATAAAAAAATTCTAAGTTAATATATATATATATATATATAACTGTATATGGAATATAATAGCAAATGATTCTCAAGAAACATGAATATAGGAGACAAACATAATCTCTACATAATAATATAATAATAAAAAAAATTAAAATACATTTAAAAAAGTCATTCAAAAACGGAGGAGAGTTATTAAATTTTTTCAAATTTAAAATAATGCAATAAAGTTTCAACGCTTTTTGCAAAGATGATTTATCGAAAGTATTTAATAAATAAAGAATTATATATATCATGTGTTGGTCCATGAAGTAATTATGAAAAACATATAACCAAGTATTTATTAATTTAAATAAGCGAAAATGTAGGTACCGCCGGGAGTCGCACCACGGATCCGTCGATTTACGCTCAACATGCCCTACTACTGGACACAGTACGCACTCGCTTATTTAAATTATGATAGATCTATCATAATTTAAATAAGCGAGTGCGTACTGTGGTCCAGTAGTAGGGCATGTTGAGCGTAAATCGACAAGATCCGTGGTGCGACTCCCGGCGGTACCTACATTTTCGCTTATTTAAATTAATAAATACTTGGTTAGAAAGTATTTAAGAATTTTCATCCTTACCTTTTTTATAACCCTTTGGGTCTGTTTATTTTCAAGACACCCAGTTGATAGAAGAATCCAAGATGTTTGAGCCAACATTTGCTGCCACTGATCCATTTACTTTTATTTAAAAAAGAGGAATTTATTTTCATTTTTCTTCTTTTAATTTCTATCGTTTATACACGTTTTAGATATCGAATAAAGCAAAATATGATTAAAAACCTGATAAATTCATGTTTCTTTTTAATTCCCAGGATCATTTTCTGATGCAGAGGCAGAAAGTATCTAAAAAATAAAAATAATCAAATTAAACATTGACAACTTATATTGAAATAATAAAAAAGGTGAATATTAAAATATCGGTAATAATAATTAAATGAAATTCAAAAGAAATAATTGAATAAAAAGTATATGCATAGAGATAGATAGAGAAAATAAAATTTTCTCCTACCATGATAATAATTCCTGGGATGTCTTCTCTGCATCTTCATCTAAATTACATACAGTCTCTGTGATCTTCAACCGGTGAGGGGTCCTTGATCGATCGACATCTAAAAATAAAAGTAAATATAATTTAATAACAGAGCAGTTCCACACAAAATAAATAAAGAGTAAAATAAACTTTAAACTTTGTAAGAAAAAAAAGAAATTTTATTTTAATGTTTTGTTCTAAAACCCTTCCACAATATAAATGCACTCGTTTCCTAATAAATAAATTAAAATGAATGCCAGATGATTAGGATGAAACCTTATTCCCGGATAGTAGAGATTAAATTATAATTTATTTTTCTTTAACGATGCTTTGTAAAACGAGGTCCAAACAAATTTTACATACACCCATTTTCATTCATGGAAATTATCAAAGAAACAGATATACCGTATGTATATATATATAAAGACTTACTGAATATTAGTTAATAAATTTAAACGTTTATATGAACAAAAAAAATGTTTTTACCTGTGATTTCAAAACCAATTCTTGATTGGAGATGAATGACATCCTCTCTTCCCAGATCTTGTCCCTGGAATTATAAACATTTCCAAGATTTCCATTCAAGATAATGATGATTACAAATAATATATAATTCCTTGTTCCTTCTGCTTGATTAACAGCTGTATTTTCTGATGTAGAAGAAGTGATATTTCGGGAATATTAGCATCTAAAA
>JAKCPI010016419.1:0-21766 GCA_023213315.1 Euborellia annulipes | reverse complement strand
CAAGGGGACGGCCAAGTGAGTATATCACGGATTCGTTTGAAAAAAATTGAGGTGATACTTTGAGCCAAAAAAAATGTTCACGTGTTTCGGCGTTTTACTCCATAGAGCCCCAATTGGCTAAAAAAAAATAAATAAATACCGAAACAATTTTCGCGCTTTCAAGTAGTTTCTATTTGAAACATTACGTAACAGTCAGCTGTGGCTAGGCTGGTAGCGTCGCCGACTGGTAAGTATGTGGTCCCGGGTTCGAACGACGGAGTATGTAATTTTTTTTTTTTTTTTTTTTAATCTTTTTATGTTATTGTAACAAACAATATATTTAAAACTGTTTCATATTTTTTTTTTCATATTTTATTATTTTTTTTTAGTAATTAAATTTTAAAATTTTTTTAAATACCCTTATAAACTGCGCTAATTGTCGCCTACTTATTTGTTTTGCATGTTTTTATGACTTATATCACCCTACTCGTGTGGGGTAAGTGTACAAGTAAATTAACAAAGTTATCTATATTCGCTTGACTGTACCTAATTTTTTTTTTATAAAATATAAGCAAATAAATTTTTTATTAATTTCACGAATTTATTTAATTAATGGATTATTTTCTGCCTTCTTTATTTCTTAATATATTTAGATACTGTAATAAATGATATTTTCTTCATGAATTTAAATTAAATTTTAATTTTAAGGTAATAAATAAACTCGAAAAACAATTTTAACAAAATTTTAAAATTTAATTACTAAAAAAAAAATAATAAAATATGAAAAAAAAAATATGAAACAGTTTTAAATATATTGTTTGTTACAATAACATAAAAGATTAAAAAAAAAAAAAATTACACACTCCGTCTTCGAACCCGGGACCACATACTTACCAGTCGGCGACGCTACCAGCCTAGCCACAGCTGACTGTTACGTAATGTTTCAAACAGAAACTACTTGAAAGCGCGAAAATTGTTTAGGTATTTATTTATTTTTTTTAGCCAATTGGGGCTCTATGGAGTAAAACGCCGAAACACGTGAACATTTTTTTGGCTCAAAGTATCACCTCAATTTTTTTCAAACGAATCCGTGATATACTCACTTGGCCGTCCCCTTGTTAGTTTCTCTATAAGACACTAGCTTCCATTTCCTGCAAAATTCTCTTTGAAAATGACAATTATTTCAAGGTCAAAAGAGCCTAATTAATTTGAATATTTTCCTAATAAATTTCGTTAGGTGGAAAATAGTAACGATTTTTTTACACTGCGCTCAACAATATTGACATTTTAACATCAAATTTGTATGTATCATTACTATTACTTTCTCTTACATCTATATATATGTTAATATATATATAAATAGAGAGAAAGTATTGGATTCATGTAAATAAATTCGATGTCGAAATTTTGATGGATATACACGTTTTTAGGTCCCATGAAGCAAAAAAAGTGGTTTTCGCGACAGGGTCTGTCAGTGTGTCTGTCTGGGTTCAATTTAAAGCATGAAGAAATTGAGCTAGGATGCTGAAATTTTATATTTAAGTTAGTATCAAAATCGGCCAAAAAGTACTAGTACTTTACTGATGTACTTTTCCTGTTTCTTTTTTTTTTTTTGATTTTCTCAAAATTCGCTCCAAAGATTTTTTTTTAATTAAAAAATCAATTATTTTTTAGATGCTCTTTAAAATGTATATTCTCATTTTGCCTTCTGAAGACCACTTTACTCTTCATAGAGAAGATAGGAGAAATGGTTGCCATGGTAACAAAATATAAATATTTTGAGAGATAGATATTGAGATATAGAGAGAGAAAGTATTGGTTTCATGTCAAAAATTCAATTTCGAGATTTTTGATGGATACACGTTTTTAGCTAACTAACATGGATTATCTGTTTGTGTGTGTGTGTTTGTATTCAATTTAAAACATGAACGAAAAGAGCTAGGAGGTTGAAATTTGCTGGAACGATTTTGTTTAAAATTCAAAAATCACTTATTTTTTAGATGCTCTTTAAAATGTATATTCTCTAGCCATTGAAATCTTCTGAAGACCACTTTACTTCATAGAAAGATAGGAGAAATGGTTGCTATGATAACAAAATATAAATATTTTCCCATGTTTATAAATTTTACATCTTGAAATTTGAATGTACCGTCCTGTAGAAAACTAATCATATGTCGACTCAAAAAATCTGGTGTGCCAAGCACAGAACACAATTTTCGATTACCAAAAGAGAAAGTTGTGTGCTGTGCGACCAGTCACACCAGATTTTTTATTTTATTTAAAAAAATCTGGTGTGACTGGCGCACAGCACACAACTTTCTCTTACCCTTCGGTAAGAGAAAGTTGCGCACTGTGCTGGTCACACCAGATTTTTGTGTCGAGATATATTTAGTTTCCGATAGCATCTTAGTTTCAAACTTGCATTTTTAAATGTTGACTGCTTCAAATAAACTATGGTTATTTTTCAAAATTTTAATCTCATATTTGGACATTTTATACACAATATAGAATCGTAAATAAATACAAAATTTCATAAGAATTGGAAAAAAAATTTTAAATGCCTAAAAAGTTCTTACGGGGGACCCCCTTTTGAATCGAAATTAACATACAAATCCCTATAGGAAATTGACATTGTTCCTATGCGAAGATAAGGTGGAAAGGGAATTTAAAAAGAGTAGAGAGAGACGATAATGTTTGCAAGTGAGAGAGAGACATATATGTTTTCTTTGAAACAATTAAAGACACAAATAAATTTAAAAAAAAAAAATCTGGTGTGACTGGCGCACAGCACACAACTTTCTCTTACCTTCGGTAATCGAAAGTTGTGCACTGTGCTTGTCACACCAGATTTTTTGTGTCGAAATATATTTAGTTCCCGACAGTACGGTACATTTGAATTCAGATGTAAAATTTATAAGTATGGGAAAATATTTATATTTTGTTACCATGGCAACCATTTCTCCTATCTTCCCTATGAAACACAAGAGTAAAGTGGTCTTCAGAAGATTTCAATCGCAAAATGAGAATATACATTTTAAAGAGCATCTAAAAAATAATTGATTTTTGAATTTTAAAAAAAATCGTTGGAGCAAATTTTGAGAAAATCGAAAAAAATTGAAAAAGTACATCAGTAAAGTACTAGTAGAGGTAAAGGTGGTAATATGAGCCCTGTAGGTATTATGAGCCCCCAATATATCTCGTCATAGAGTTCACACAATCTAATGGGGATTGATGGAAACACTGTGTTCCGTTCTTTTTTAGGCCTCTAGAGAGCTTTGGTTCAGTTGTTGATGATAGATGGTGGATAAATCAGGTGTTTGTGTTTTCTTCTACTAAAAAACTTTGAAAGGTACCTATTTAGCCCTTAATTATGATTATTATTCGATTGCATTTACTCTAATAGGCTACGCAATCTAATAGAGTAGGTTTTAAGCTTTGATTTAATGTAGGTGATAATTAATTTAGACAGTAACAAAGATAGAATATGCTTTGAGGAAATTCAATATGGCTATGTCGGTAATGTGAGCCCCCTTCTGTGCCTGGTATATGAGCCCCAATTTTTGATGGTCCGTCAATACCGAAAAGTCCGTTTTGGAAATGCCAGTGGGAGTTGATAATCCCGGAAATGAGCATACGCCCTGTAAGTTTTGTGAAGGACTTTAGTCTGCCAATCATCAAGGAGAACTGTGGATACAGTGCCTGATGTGTGAAATGTGGGCGCACAATGACTGTGCTGGGACTGAAAAAGATGTTTATATTTGTGACTTTTGCAGATCATAAAATATTTTCTGTTTTCCAACTTATTTACACTAATATAGTTTTGTAATTAACAAAATACAATTTTCATAAAGGATATTTGTATTACTAACCTCTTTTTAACACTCTTTTTCATGTATTTACTCTAGGGGCTCATAATACCAGCACAGAAAATTTTTTCAACAAAACGAACTTTTTTGATTTTTTGTTATTATTTCACTTTCTGTGTATTTAATCGACTGCATACTTTTTAAATATATTCATCAATTGTTATAGTTGAAGTTCAACACAAATAATTTAGCAAAAATTATTTAAAAAAATTTATTATAACAAAAAAGAAACTAGGGGCTCATAATACCACCTTTACCTCTACTCTTTGGCCGATTTTGATTAAAAGCTTATTTTTCCGGTCCCGGGGGGTGTTTAACTTAAATATAAAATTTCAACCTCGTAGCTCAATTCCTTCATCCTTAAAATTGAACACACACCCACCCACCCACCAACCCACCCACCCACCCACCCACCCACCCACAGACAGACCATGTCGCGAAAACCACTTTTTGGATTCAGGGGACCTCAAAACGTGAAGATCCATCAAAATCTCGACATCGAATTTTTGACATGAATCCAATACTTTCTCTCTATATATATATTACATATATACATAGGTAAGAGAAAGTAAAATGGGAATTTAAATAATAATTGATTTTTAATCTAATAAAAAGAAAAAGATTTAAATTCCGTTACCATGGCAACCATATCTATCTTTCCTATGAAGAACAAGAGTAAAGTGGTCTTCAGAAGATTTCAACGGCAAAATGAGAATATACATTTTAAAGAGCATCTAAAAAATAGTTGATTTATGAATTTTAAAAAAATCCTTGGAGGGAATTTTGAGAAAATCGAAAAAAACTGAAAAAGTACATCAGTAAAGTACTAGTACTTTTTGGCCGATTTTGTTCAAAAGCTTATTTTGAGATTCTTCAAAGGTACCTAAGTTAAATATAAAATTTCAATCCGGTAGCTCAACTCCTTCATGTTAAAAATCTGTCCACACACACACACACACACAGACACACACACATACATACACACACACAGACACACACACATACATACACACACACGCACAGACCAATTTGCGGGACCCACTTTTTTGGACTCAGGGGACCTCAAAACATGTATATCCATCAAAATCTCGACATCGAATTTTTGACATGATCGCAATACTTTCTCTCCTATATATTTCATATATAGGCTAAGAGAAAGTAAAAATATTTATTATAATAAAAATCTGGTGTGACTGGCGCACAGCACACAACTTTCTCTTACCCTTCGGTAAGAGAAAGTTGCGCACTGTGCTGGTCACACCAGATTTTTTGTGTCGAGATATATTTAGTTTCCGATAGCACCTTAGTTTCAAACTTGCATTTTAAATGTTGACTGCTTCAAATAAACTATGGTTATTTTTCAAAATTTTAATCTCATATTTGAACATTTTATACACAATATAGAATCGTAAATAAATACAAAATTTCATAAGAATTGGAAAAAAAAATTTTAAATGCCTAAAAAGTTCTAAAGGGGACCCCCTTTTGAATCGAAATTAACATACAAATCCCTATAGGAAATTAACATTGTTCCTATGCGAAGATAAGGTGGAAAGGGAATTTAAAAAGAGTAGAGAGAGACGATAATGTTTGCAAGTGAGAGAGAGACATATATGTTTTCTTTGAAACAATTAAAGACACAAATAAATTTAAAAAAAATGGGAATTTAAATAATAATTGATTTTTAATCTAATAAAAAGAAAAAGATTTAAATTCCGTTACCATGGCAACCGTTTCTATCTTTCCTATGAAGAACAAGAGTAAAGTGGTCTTCAGAAGATTTCAACGGCAAAATGAGAATATACATTTTAAAGAGCATCTAAAAAATAGTTGATTTATGAATTTTAAAAAAAATCCTTGGAGGGAATTTTGAGAAAATCGAAAAAAACTGAAAAAGTACATCAGTAAAGTACTAGTACTTTTTGGCCGATTTTGTTCAAAAGCTTATTTTGAGATTCTTCAAAGGTACCTAAGTTAAATATAAAATTTCAATCCGGTAGCTCAACTCCTTCATGCTAAAAATCTGTCCACACACACACACACACAGACACACACACATACATACACACACCCCCACAGACCAATTTGCGGGACCCACTTTTTTGGACTCAGGGGACCTCAAAACATGTATATCCATCAAAATCTCGACATCGAATTTTTTTTGACATGATCGCAATACTTTCTCTCCTATATATTTCATATATAGGGTACGAGAAAGTAAAAATGCTTGACTGATCTTAGTTCCCAATGAGGGAGTGCGATCAACACTCGAAACGTCGACTTTTAAACAATCCAGCCATTAAGAAACAACTAATTTTTAGCTCTCTTAGGACATTCAAAATAAAACAGGAAGGCCTCTCGGGATGTTGAAAGGGTATTTTAAGTAGGTTCAGTTCTCTCCTTTCCCTTGTGTACCAGATGCACTCAAATATCAAAGAAAGAAACCGATTGTCTTTTCTTGAAATTCAATTGAATCACTTCATCAACATCCAGTGGGAATTTGATGGCGCCAATTTTTTTTCCCCCATAGAGGTTTATTTCGCTTTCTCTCCCTCTTTCATCTCAAACGTTGAATATTTATTTGTTACTAGGCGCTGGCTAAATCCTCTTTAATTTCTTTCAGTGACTTTACTTTGCTTCTCACCATATTTGTTTATTTTTTTATAAAACCTCCTTCCAAAAAAAATCATGATTTATTTATTTATTTATAAATTTGATGATTGTCAATTTTTAAAATTCTAATTTATTCGTACTTAAGCCTGAATTTCATTTGCATATTAAAAAAAAATTTTGGTTTAAATATTAACGCGCAATGTTTACCATCTCTCTTTTTACTTTCTCTTACCTCTATATTTATGTTAATATATAGAGAGAGAAAGTATTGGATTCATGTCAAAAATTCGATGTCGAGATTTTGATGGATATACAGGTTTGAGGTTCCCTGAATCCAAAAAAACGGTCTGTCTGTGAATAAAATATCTCAAGAACGAAAAGACCTAGGAGGTTGAAATTTTATATTTAAGTTAGGCGTCCCCCTGGGACGTGAGACGAAGCTTTTGAACAAAATTAACCAAAGAATACTAGTACTTTACTAATGTACTTTTTCAGTTTATTTCGATTTTATCAAAATTCGCTTGAACGATTTTGTTTAAAATTCATAAATCAATTATTTTTTTAGATGCTCTTTGAAATGTATATTCTCATTTTGCCATTGAAATCTTTTAAAGACCACTTTATTCCTGTACTTCATAGGAGAAATGGTTGCGATGGTAACAAAATAAAAATATTTTCCCATGTTTATAAATTTTATATCTTGAATTCTAATGTACTGTACTGTGGCCACAAAAATATCTGTTGTGACAAGCACAGAACACAACTTTCCGATTACCGAAGATAAGAGAAAGGGGTGTGCTGTGCGACCAGTCACACCAGATTACACATGAATTCATATACAGATCCAATAACTAAACCATGAATAATGATGATGGGGCAAAAATTGACCCGAAACGTCTCTTTGATTGTTAAGAAATCGGAGGATTTTATTTCTGGCTGCTCATTTTTATTTCACTATTCAACAATAGACACTGACATCATTAGCAGAAAAAAAATACAAAAATAATAATAAAAAAATATTTTTTTAATTTAGATTTCAGTCATAATATCAAATTGCAACGCTCTAGAAATTCTGTATTTTATCTATTAAAATATGCCGGAAAAATGATTCTGTTGTATATATTTGAAGAACATTTGAATTTTATATAGTCAGTAAAATTTGTAAATAAAAGATTTTTTATTAAATATTGATAATAAAAAAAAATAAAAGTAGAATTGCTATTTACATATACCAAAGCAAATGGCAATTTAAATAAAATATAAATATTATATTAAAAAAAACCGCAATAAAACCAGAATTTATTGTGGATTGAAATACGTACTATATTTACCGAATATCAAAAAGATATATAAAATATATATAAAAATATTTATTTTGACCAAAAGAGCTTTGTTAAGGGGGACTTTCTATTTAAGATTGAAAAATTTTCTCAAGAGTGAATTTCTCGACAATTTTAATATATTATGTAGAAAGATTCTCAACGAAGTTATTTCTTATCGAACTTGCTGCAGCTTCTTTCGTTTCACAGGTTTTCGGTTTTAAATTGTTTTATTCCTAACACCGAAAACCTGTGAAACGAAAGAAGCTGCAGCAAGTTCGATAATTTTAATATATAAAAAAAAAAACAATACTTTCTCTCTATATATAATATTTCATATATAGGGTAAGAGAAAGTAAAAAAAAAACTTTTAAATTTTTTTAAGGACATCAAATAAGATATTAAAACAATTATAGAATCTGGTGTAACTGGTCGTACAGCACTTTCTTACATTAGGTAATCTAAGGTTGTGTTCTGTGCTTATCACATCAGATTTTTTGTGTCGACAAATATATAATTTCCGAATAAACAATAAAAATATTATACTTTGTTACCACGGCAATTTTTCTTCAATTTTTCCAATCAAGTACAGGAGTAAAGTGCGCTTCAAACAATTTTGACTGCAAAATGAGAATATACATTTTAAAGAATGAATTTTGTGAAAATCGAAAAAAAAAAAAAAAACTGAGAGAATTCTTAAGTAAAGTACTATTACTCTTTGGCTATTTTTTTTTTTAGTTAAAAGCTTATTTACACTCCTCGGAATAAATATAAAATTTTAACGTCATATCTCATTCAAAATAAAAATATTATTTTTCTAAGTTTATAAATGTTTTGAGGTCCATTGAATCCAAAAAAGTGGTTTTCGTGACATGGTCTGTCTGTGCATCTGTGAACAAAATATCTCAAGAACGGAAAGAGCTAAGAGGTTGAAATTTTATATTTAAGTTTGACAACCCCCTGGGACATGACACGGAGTACTAATACTTTACTGATGTAATTTTTAAGTTTTTTTTTTTTTTTTTCGATTTTCTCAAAATTCGCTACAGCGATTTTTTTTTTTTTTTTTTTTAATTCATAAACAAACTATTTTTCAGATGCTCTTTAAAATGTATATTCTCAAATAATATTCAGATGATGGCTGAACTATAAGCATATATGAGTAGGATGGCTGCCAGGAAAGAAATCAGACAAAAATTTAATCAATATTTATCTAATTTTATTACGATTGCCGACGTTTCGGACGCAAATCGCGCCCTTCCTCAGGAAGAAAGATTGATTAAATTTTTGTCTGATTTCTTTCCTGGCTTCCATTCTACTCATATCTGTATATTTTCATTTTGCCATTGAAATCTTCTGAAGACCACTTTACTCTTGTACTCCATAGGAAAGATAGGAGAAATGGTTGCCATGGAAACAAAATATAAATATTTTGCCATACTTTTTTTTTGTCAAAAAACATTCACACTTTTTTCTCATTCACCCTCACACTCACACACACATTCACACATTCTTTTCGGCAACTTAGGCCATTTAAGACTTTAGACGATAACCGTTGAAATTAATATATATATTGTGGGTTCAGGATTTCCCCATACTTATAAAATTTACATCTTGAATTCAAATGTAGCGTACTGACGGAAACTAAATATAAGTCGACACAAAAAATCTGGTGTGTCAGGTACAGAATACAAGTTTCAAATTTCAGATGAAGGTGGGCAACCAACTAACTCAGGAGTGGCCAACGCGCGGCCCGCGAGATCAGAGGCGTACCGAGGCAGTTGGGGGCCTGGGGCGGCACTAGAAGAGGGGGCCTTATATTGAATTTTTTTTTGGGGGGGTGCTCATCTTTAAATATCCTTCTCCTCCATACATAAAAATATTTTTAAAATACCGTATATCCCTGAACCCCAAGGGTCCCGGGACCTCTCGAAGAGAAATTTTCATTAAATTTTGATTTTTCAACTAAATTTTTCGTTTTTTACTTGAGCCCTGAGGGCCCCGGGGCCTCTTAAAGAGAAATTTTCATTAAATTTTGATTTTTTAACTAAATTTTTCGTTTTTTACTTGAGCCCTGAGGGCCCCGGGGCCTCTTAAAGAGAAATTTTCATTAAATTTTGATTTTTTAACTAAATTTTTCGTTTTTTACTTGAGCCCTGAGGGCCCCGGGGCCTCTTAAAGAGAAATTTTCATTAAATTTTTTTTTTTTTTTTATAAATATATGGGGGCCTATGCCGACACGGGGCCTGGGGCGGACCGCCCCCCGCCCCCCCCCTCGGTACGCCACTGCGCGAGATCTATAGTGTATATAAATCTAATATGGGTATATACAATTTTAAATGAAGCCCGGGGAGTTATGAAGCATTTCAAAAATTTGTGTGTACTACCCATGAACAAACTCAAAATGCATTGGAAAGTAACAAGCGAAATGAATATGTGCGACACTCTGCATGTGTGTGTGTAATTGGTGGCGAGTTCTAGCTGGGCGGGGCCTTCGATTGTCTGGATGATCCCTCTGGTTGCCTACTTGCAGGCGCTCCCAGTAAAATAGAGAAATTCAATAATACCAGTTAGGAAATTTAAGCATTTGATCTTTCTTCTATATAAAACTTTAATTAGAATTAACTTTGCAAGGAATGAGCAATAAACAAGACCTTTTTTTTTTTTCAATATACAAATCAATTCTCTTTACCCAAAAATATTTAGCTAATCAATTTTTAATTTTACATGCAATTTTAGGGATCAATTATTTTTTAAATGCCCTTATAGAAAAGAATAATAGCAA
Source organism: Euborellia annulipes (assembly GCA_023213315.1). NCBI lineage: Eukaryota > Metazoa > Arthropoda > Insecta > Dermaptera > Anisolabididae > Euborellia > Euborellia annulipes. Next base: position 11,204 of record JAKCPI010016419.1, on the reverse strand, counting down.
AAAAAAGAAGTCCGTGACTAGGGGTGTTCGATTATAGAAAAAAAAATCTATTATACCTTTGTTTCTCTAGAAAAATTTTTTTTTCTCTTCCGTGAAAATCATTTTACTTTTTTTTAGCGAAACGAAATTTTTTTCAATCTGTGGAAAATTTTTTCTCCTTCAGTGCAAATCTTTTGACTTTTTTATACGAGTCTGATCCGATTTTTTTTCAAACCCATATTTTCCAAAAATAATCGATTTTTTTTCCGCAATAATTGATTGTAAAAACTAATCGATTATTTTTTTTTAGAAAATAATCGGTGAATAATGGATTATTTTACGAAACCCTCCCTACCCGATTAGAAAGATTAAAAGCCTTCCATACCTGAGGCCCACGGCTCGTTTCCCGCCCGAGCGAGAAAAATTAATTACAAGTGAATTGGCTACTATTCATTTGAAATAAATAGAAATGGAATCTAATGGCCTTAAATACCAAAAAGAAACTTCACTCTTATCAAATTACTATTTTAAGGTTAAGAAATGGAAGAGCTATTTAAGAGCCCATAAACCATGTTTTTAGTTGCTATTTAATTTTATGAAATTCAATACAGGCAAAAAACAATTCATAAAAAGTGGACTACCTATGATGTTTTTACCCTTTCCATCCCCTCCCCTTCTAGAGACTTGGGCTGCTGGAAAATTGACTCTAAAAACGTTAATAATAATAATAAAAGTTATCGTCGTTGACGTTTTTCATTCATTCCAAATTTATTCATGTCACGCCTCGGCTTTGACACAATTTTGTAATTTCTTTCTTGTGCATTGGTCCTTGGGGAACGAACGAATCAGTTGAACATCTTTATGTGTGTTGACACAGGAAAAAGAAATTCGCCCTACTCAAACTATTTATTCCCTCTTCATTTATCGGGAGCAGGTGAGATTCAAATTTAAAAAAAAGAAATATCTGACCGCATATATTCACATCTGATTTAGAAATAAATTCGATTGAAATATCTTTTTTGTAGGTGCTAATCAAAGATCAAAAGGAAAATAAACAAAAATTTTTTTTTTTTTATTTATGCCTTTAGCCAGTAGCCAGAAGTCAAAGCATTTTACAATTTTTACTGATGAATGAGGACGCTTTAAAGAGAAAAAATCTGGTGTGACTGAGTCGGACACAACTTTCTCTTACCTTCGGTAATCGAAAGTTGTGTTCTGTGCTTGTCATTTTTGAGTCGAGATGAATTTATTTTCCGGCAATATATTAGAATTCAAGATGTAAAATAATTTATAAACACGGGAAAATATTTATAATTTGTTACCATGGCAACCATTTCTCCTATCTTCCTTATGAAGTACAAGAGTAAAGCGGTCTTCAGAAGATTTGAATGGCAAAATGATAATATACATTTTAACCCTTTAACGCAGGAATAAATTTTTTCATTTTTTTTTCAAATAACAACTTGAATATATCTAATATGGTCTAATTAAATGAAATATCATTAAAAATAAAAAAAAACCCTTTGAACTGTCTTTGGTCAAAACCATCTTTCTAAGAAAAAAATATTAACCCTTAAATGGGTTTAAAAACTAATTAAAAAACATGTTTTTTTGTGTGATCATATGATCACGGTAGGCGTTAAAGGGTTAAAGAGCATCTAATAAATAATTGATTTTTTAATTTTAATCAAAATCGTTGGAGCGAATTTTGAGAAAATCGAAAAAAACTAATACTAGTACTTTTTGGCCGATTTTGTTTAAAAGCTTATTTTCACGCTCTAGGGCAGCGTTTCCCAAACTGTGAGGCGCGACTCCCTAAGGAGGCGCAGAGTAGTTTTAGGGGGAGGCTCGAATATTATCTACAGCTAGCAATTTTCTAAATGATCGCTAAAGTCTTATAAATAATATAATTGCTTGTATTAATACATTTTTTTACAACAATTTGTATTATTTTATAAAATGAGGGAGGGACGTTATACGATTAAATATTTTTAAGGGAGGCGTGATAACATGAAGTTTGGAAACCACTGGCCCAGGGGGATGCCTAACTTAAATATAAAATTTCAACCTCCTAGTTCAATTCCTTCATGCTTTACATTGAACACACACGGACCATGTCGCGAAAAGAGAATCTAAAAAATAATTGATTTTTGAATTTAAAAAAAAATCGTTGGAGCGAATTTTGAGAAAATCGAAAAAAACTGAAAAAGTGCATCAGTAAAGTACTAGTAGTCTTTGGTCGATTTTGTTCAAAAGCTTCGTGTCACGTCCCATGGGGGGTGCCTAACTTGAATATAAAATTTCAACCCCCTAGCTCTTTCCGTTCTTGAGATATTTTGTTCACAGACACATACACACACAGAAAGTCCATGTCGCGAAACCACTTTTTGGATTCAGGGGACCTCAAAACGTGTATATCCATCAAAATTCTCGACATCGAATTTTTAACATGAATCCAATACTTCCTCTTTATATATATTAACATATATAGAGCTAAGAGAAAGTAAAAAATAAAATTTTCTCTCAGCATATGTAGAGGTAAGAGAAAGTAAAAATAACGAAATGAAGAATATGGGTATAAAGAAAATAAGTATGCTGGACTATTAAATTATGGTTAAAGACAAACCAGCGACTGCTTTCCATTTTAATATAATTTATTAGCAAATATTTCGGAATTCATAACGCAATTCATCCTCAGAGCATCAAATTAAACTATCATCAATGATTTTGTTTTATTCTCATTTTAAATATTTATAGTTTGAATATTTCAAAAACTTGTATATCAGTATAAGTTAAGAAAGCTTTGAAAAATTACTCACCAAATGAGGGAATCTGGATTTGAAGCCAACAAGCGCGGAGACGAGGTGGTAACGGGTCGGCATCTCAGCTCTTACTGGCAGAGGCAGGAATCAAACTCTAGGTACCCAGGCCTGTGGACAGGTTACAACAAGAATTAGAACACATAGAAAAGTATATCTATATATATTAGTCTATAGGTGGAGGGAGATGATGTAACCAATGATTAATATTTCACTTCTCAATTCAATAGAAATTCTTATAGGTGTTCCTAAAAGAGCAGGTGTTTGAAAATTATACAATTTCAAGGCAAAAATCTTTTTTCTTATATTCATTCTTTTATTTATCAATTAAAGAAAAAAAAATCTGTGTGACTGGCGCACAGCACACAACTTTCTCTTGCCTTCGGTAATCGAAAGTTGTGTACTGTGCTTGTCACACCAGATTTTTTGTGTCGACATGTATTTAGTTTCCGACAGTAGGGTACAATTGAATTCAAGATGTAAAATTTATAAGTATGGGAAAATATTTATATTTTGATACCATGGCAACCATTTCTCCTATCCTTCCCTATGAAATACAAGAGTAAAGTGGTCTTCAGAAGATTTCAATCACAAAATGAGAATATACATTTTATAGAGAATCTAAAAAATAATTGATTTTTGAATTTAAAAAAAAATCGTTGGAGCAAATTTTGAGAAAATCGAAAAAAACTGAAAAAGTGAATCAGTAAAGTGCTAGTACTTTTTGGTCGATTTTGTTCAAAAGCTTCGTGTCACGTCCCATGGGGGTGCCTAACTTAAATATAAAATTTCAACCTCCTAGCTCTTTTCGTTCTTGAGATATTTTGTTCACAGACACACAGACAGACAGACACACAGACACACAGACAGACAGACCATGTCGCGAAAACCACTTTTTGGATTCAGGGGACCTCAAAACGTGAAGATCCATCAAAATCTCGACATCGAATTTTTGACATGAATCCAATACTTTCTCTCTATATATATATTACATATATACATAGGTAAGAGAAAGTAATAAAATAAATTCGGAATATGGAATAAAATTTTTTTCTTTTATGAATAATTTTTGATAGTATCTTATTGGAATTTTTACTTTCTCTTACCTATGTATATATGTAATATATATATAGAGAGAAAGTATTGGATTCATGTCAAAAATTCGATGTCGAGATTTTGATGGATCTTCACGTTTTGAGGTCCCCTGAATCCAAAAAAGTGGTTTTCGCGACATGGTCTGTCTGTGTGTGGGTGTGTGTGTGGGTGTGTGTGTGGTGTGTGTGTGTGTGTGTGTGTGGGTGTGTGTTCAATTTTAAGCATGAAGGAATTGAGCTATGAGGCTGAAATTTTATATTTAAGATAAACACCCCCCGGGACCGGAAAAATAAGCTTTTAATCAAAATCGGCCAAAAGATTACTAGTACTTTACTGATGTACTTTTTCAGTTTTTTTCGATTTTCTCAAAATTTGCTCCAACGATTTTTTTTAAAATTCAAAAATCAATTGTTTTTTAGATGCTCTTTAAAATGTATATTCTCATTTTGCGATTGAAATCTTCTGAAGACCACTTTACTCTTGTATTTCATAGGAAAGATAGTAGAAATGGTTGCCATGGTAACAAAATATAAATATTTTCCCATACTTATAAATTTTACATCTGAATTCAAATGTTCCGTACTGTCGGGAACTAAATATATGTCGACACAAAAAATCTGGTGTGACAAGCACAGTACACAACTTTCGATTACCGAAGGTAAGAGAAAGTTGTGTGCTGTGCGCCAGTCACACCAGATTTTTTTAAATTTTTTCTCCTCTCGAATGCGATATTTATTTTCTAGTTTCGGCATCTTTTTTGGACCCAGGACGTGTATTTGCATTAAAATATCGAGAATCTAATTTTTGACATGAATGCATTAGTGAAATAAAAAAAAAATAATTATATGCATATTATTTTTTATTTGAGAGATTTAATTATTTAATCAGGATTCCAAAAACGTTGTAGCCGAGAAATTAAATAAATTTTTTTTTTTTTTAGTTTTTTTGAGTTTTTTTGCCGACATTTCGGTAGCCAATCGCTAGCTTCATCAGGGCAAATATTGTATATACATGACATGATTAAAATATAAACATATTATTAAATATACATAATTCAATGGTCATTGAATAAGAGACAGAGAGCAAGCGAGTTAGTAAATTTTATTTTTTACGTAGTAAATTTTATTTTTTACATATTAAAGAAAAAAAGACGATTGTAATGCCTAGTTAATATATTTATATTAATATAAATATATTAATATACCAATATAAGATTAACCCTGATGAAGGTCGTGATTGGCGGCCGAAACGTCGGCAAATAAAAATAAGAGAAAGTAAAATTAAATAAAATTTTTAATTTAATTTCTTGGCTGCAACGTCCTTCGAATCCTGATTGAATCCCAACAACTTTAAGTTCAATTATTTAAATAGCCTATAATTAATTTGCTTTTGCTTTCTCTTACCTCTATATATGTTAATATATAGAGAGAGAAAGTATTGATTTCATGTCAAAAATTCGATGTTGAGATTTTGATGGATATACACGTTTTGAGGTCCCCTGAATCCAAAAAAGTGGTTTTCGCGATTGTCTGGGTGTCTGTCTGTCTGTCTGTCTGTGTTCAATTTAAAGCATGAAGGCTGAAATTTTATATAAGTTACACACCCTCAGGAAGCGTGAAAATAAGCTTTTAATCAAAATCGGCCAAAAAGTACTAGTACTTTATTGATGTACTTTTTCGCATTTTTTCGATTTTTTTTCAAAATTCTCTAACGATTTTGATTAAAATTCAAAAAATCAATTATTTTTTAGAAGTTCTTTAAAATGTATATTTTCATTTTGCCCTCAAAATTGTTTGAAGCACACTTGACTCTTGTGCTTAATAGGAAAGATAGGAAAAATGGTTGCCATGGTAAAAAAAATATAAATATTTTCCCATACTTATAAATTTTACATCTGAATTCAAATATTCCCTACTGCCGGGAACTAAATACATGTCAACACAAAAAATCTGGTGTGACAAGCACAGTACACAACTTTCTTCTACCAAAGGTAAGAGAAAGTTGTGTGCTGTGCGACCATCACACCAGATTTTTTTTCATAAGAGAGAATACAATGTATTCCAATGGAAAAATTCTGAATTTGTGAGCCCCCCCCTAATCTGAAATAATTCTAAGCCTCAAACCAACCAGGAACTTAATTATTTTATGAAAATCGATCCAGTAGTTTCGGGTGCGTTACAAACAGACAGACTTTATCTAGATATGTTATAAAATTTATTTAGTATCGATGGCAACGGGTGGACGTTTCACACCGTTGATTTTTTCAGGGCCAGTTTTCCGTTAGTGCTCGGGATTGTTTCACTGTAACGATCTTGGGAACTATTGCTCTAATGTTACGAGACCTCCCAGCCACTGAATTAGTTTGAAATACTAGACCTAAATTTCACAAAACGGTTTAATAATATCAAAAGAGTTCTACTGTATTTATTTAAAAAAAAAAAAAGACAGAATGGGATGCGTATAATTTTAAAAGTCCATTAGATCTATTAATTAGATTAATTAGATTGCTCAATTATTGAATTCGCTAAAACGTACATTTTTTTTTAATTTAACGAGGAAAAAAATATAAACTAAATGAGATTAGTCGTTCTTAAAGGTAATTATAAATCCTTTTAAAAATATTCTAAAACTCTTCTTTTACGCTAAAAATATAAAACCATTTTTTATAATGTATACATTTATTTTTAGAAGATGTTTAAAAAGCCGTGCATTATTTAATTACTTTAGGAAATCACGGAGACAAACGAAGCCGCCAGTTTGGATGTCCAAAGATTATGGAATTAATTTTAGAAAGACAGATTTATATTAATATTTGAGATATTATCCCGACGCCCTCCTTCGAGTTTCCCATAGCACCTTAGTTCCAAAATTGCATTTTAAATGTTGACTGCTTGAAATAAACTATGGTTATTTTTCAAAATATTAATCTCACATTTGGATATTTTATACACAATAGAGCAGTAGTTTCCAAACTTTATGTTACCACGCATCCCTTAAAAATAATTAATCTTATGACGCCTCCCCCCCCCCCCCCCCCAATTTTATAAAATAATACAAAAACAAAAACTTTTTATGCTAAAAAAATATAATTATATAATACCCTTTCGTCTCTTTCTAAATAAAAAATATAAATTTATATAAAAATATTTTTTTTATTTATTTTTTAAAACTAGCAATCATTTGAAAAATTGGTCCTGGTGGCGAATATTCGCGCCTCCTTTTAGACTAGTCCGCGCCAAGGGCGGATACAAGGGGGGGGGGTAAAGGGGGTAATTACCCCCCCCGAGATTCGAAAAAATACCTTTTTTTCGCAAAAAAATTTATTTTTAATGTAAAATTTTTAAAATTAATACTTAAAAATTTGATGTGTATTTATATTCTGGTAAAAAAGTACAGAATGCGCTTTTAAATTACCGAAATTAAAAAAAAATAGTGTGCTGTGCGACGAGTCACACCCGATTACCCCCCCCCTCCCCGAGAAACACCTCTGGATCCGCCCTTGGTCCGCGCCTCACAGTTTGGAAAACGCTGGTATAAGGGTATTTTATGGCTGGTGGAATTTGTATCAGGGATGAAAGTTAGAAAAAACGAAGCCAGAATTTTTTCTTTAAAAATATATTTTAACTGCTTACGTTTCTGCCTTGGTCAAAGTCATCCTCGGATGATCACTAACAGCTCCGAGGATGGCTTTGACCAAAGCGGAAACGTCAGCTGTTAAAATATATTTTTAGTTTGAGTTTTCTTCTAACTTTTATTCCTGAAGAAAAATATTTTTCTCAAATCTTATTTTCACGCCCTAGGGAGGTGTCTAACTTAAATATAAAATTTCAACCTCCTAGCTCAATTCCTTCATGCTTTAAATTGAACTCAAACAGACACACAGACAGAACATGTGCGAAAACAATTTTTTTGGATTCATGGGACCTCGAAACGAGTATATCCATCAAAGTCTCGACATCGAATTTTTGGCATGAATCCAATACTTTTTCTCTATATACATGTATATGAATATTAACTTATACATATAGGAAAGAGAAAGTAAAAATTCAAATCCTAATTGAGATTAGTTCTATATACAAAAAGATGCGGTAACTCACCCCAGTAAAATTCTAAGTGGACTAATCATATCTTACTTTTCTACCTAATGAAAAAAATCCGTACAAAATTCTGCAAGGGATTCGATGGGTTCCTAAATTACCCAGTGTTATTATTATCAGTGGCGTAACCAGGGGGGGGCGAGGGGGGCTCGAGCCCCCCCGCCCCAGGCGCATCGAGCCCTTGGCGCCCCCCGAAACCAACATAGGCGCCCTACGGCCTCTAAGATATAGCCCAGCGTATGTGATTTTATCATATTCTTTTCATCGATTGTCTTAAAAAATTGATTGTTTTCTTTTAAAATTATATTAAAACTTGAATTCTACTATTTTAAATGAATTTAATCCCAAAAATAATAAATAACGTATATAGAGGCTTTATAATGAAAATTTTTTTTATTTTGCAATATATAAGCCTTAATTTGATGTTTTATGGCTGTGGAGATTTACTCAGGATTCGTATAAGCCTTAATATTTAATTTTTTGAAATTCAAAACTTTTTTAAGCATGAAGGAATTGAGCTATGAGACTGAAATGTTATATTTAAGTTAAACACCCCCGGGACCGTGAAAAATAAGCTTTTAATCAAAATCGGCCAAAAAGTACTAGTATTTTACTGATGTAGTTTTTCAGTTTTTTTCGATTTTCTCAAAATGAAAGGGCTTTTACCATTCTTCAGGCCCGCCCGAGCCCGCCCGGAATTTTTTCAAATCCGCCCAATCCCGCCCGAAATTTAGTGAATGAATGAACGAATGTCTAGCAATTTTTAAATAAAATTTCATTTGCATGCCCGTCGAAATAAAATACTCAATTTTAAAAAGTTTTTATTCTTTGATATTTTCCCGAAAACTGAATAGTTTTTGAAATAATCACAGAAGAAAACGACATTTTTCGTAAAAGCAAAGAAAAATCAAAACAAAATCATACAGGGGTCATTAAAAAACATGTAAATATAAACAAATTCGCTGAGAAAATTACTGGATGCAAGAAATTTGCCCGCCGAAGGCGAGCAAGGGGTCCAGGGGGCAGAGCCCCCTGGAAAATCGGCGCCCTAGTTGAGCTTCGCCCCCCCCCGCCCTCAAAGGCTGGTTACGCCGCTGATTATTATCTGTTTATGAGAATTTCGAAATCTTCAAAAAATTAATTCCGCCCCAGTAATAAGAAATTTTACAATAACATTAAAATGTTTCTATCCTACTATACTATTTGCTAAATATTGAATATAAATTTTAACTCAAACAGAATGCACTTATTTTTTAGTAAACGTATTAAAAAACATTAATATCATTATGCATTATAGGGGATGGGGCTTTAACTCCCCTAGTTGATACTTCATACCCCCCTCCCTTTAAGGGAATGCGAGCCTTCACCGAGAAATTACTCTCAAAATAATTTAAATAATTTGAATACATTTATAAATAATTTTTTTTTTTTTTTTATTTTGAAATTATTTTATTTTAATTTTCAACCCTTAATCCACCCCTGTGTAAAAGTATATTAAGGAAATTTGATTAACAAAAAGCTTGCCTACCCTCTATACCGAACGTCGCGCATTCGGTCCGAAATGGATACCAAATGGCTTAAATAGAAATGCCTGTACCCCCAATATGTATATTATTAATTAATAATGGTTATCGTATAAAGTCTTATATGGCCTGAGTTGCCGAAAAGAATGTGTGAATGTGTGTGTGAGTGTTGAGTGTGAATGAGAAAAAAGTGTGAGTGTTTAAAAAAAAAAAAGATTAAAAATAATAAAAAACTAATTTTTTTTTTCAATGACACCTACACTCCCCATTCCCCTTTCAACAGCTTATATTCTCCCTCTACCCTTAGTGAAATACAAAATATTTAATTTCATATTCAAAAGAATCGTTTTTCGCAGTCAAATTATTTGTTTCTATCATTTTTTTTTCAACGATAAAATGCATATTAATTACCTTTAATAAGACACTCAAGAGGGTGTGTTGGCTGACGGTGTGGTCAGGGTGGGTTACACTATAATAATTATTCACTTTGATTCACTTTAAACACAATTAAAAAAAGACAACAGCTCGCCGCCTGCCAGCAGGCAACGCACTCGACTGAACGAGAAACGACTCTCTCTCTGCATAGGAATAAATGATGAAAATAACAATTCCCTTTTTATTAAAAAGTAAAAAAATACCTTTTGCTCTAATCTAACTATATTTAGAGTTGGAAAAAAATGTCAACAAGTTATTTGGAATATTCCAAGGCGTTTCTTTAAATAATCAACCCTTCATCCCCCCTAATCAAAATAATAATCAACGCTATTTTTTGAATGTTTTCTATTTATTTGGCTTCGATTTAGATAAAATAAATTAAAAAAACATTTTTTTTTAATTTTTCAACCCCTAATCCAATCTTTTTTTTTTTTTAACACTCAGACTTTTTTTCCCATTCACACACATTTTCACAGTCTTTCCGGCAACTTAAGTCACATAAGACTTTACGATAGCCGTTATTAATAATATTTATGTGTTGGGGTCCAGGCATTCTTATTTAAGTCATTTGAAATCCAATCTTAATAAATAAAATAATTAACAATGGGATCCGCCTTCGGCGAGTTCGCGTCTAAGTCAGAAAAAAAATTAAAACCCTGAAAAACTTCCTGGATCCTACACAATTTTTCTTTATTTTGGTAATTTAAAGACGCATTCTGTACTTGTTTGTCAGAATATAAATACAAATTACAAGTATTAATTTTTAAAATTTTACATGAAAAATAAATTTTTTTTTAGAAAAAAAGTATTTTTTTCAGTCTCGGGGGGGGGTAATTATCCTCTTTACCCCCTCCCCCCGGCTCCCGCCCTTCGCCTGGATCCGCCTTTTGGGTTTTACACCTAGAATGAAATGAGTCTTACTTTAGGCCAGTGGTTTCCAAACTTTATGTTTACAACGCCTCCCTTCAAAAAATATTTAATCGTATGCCTCCCCCCTCCCCCCACCCCATTTAATAAAATAATACAAAAAACAAAAATTTTTTAATACTAAAAAATATAAATTTATATAAAAATGAAAGGTAGGTTAATTAATTTTTAAATTTAATTAACCTACCTTTCATCATGTACACGTCAGAAATAGAAGAATATATTCAACTTATGTAAAAATATATTTTTTTTATTTATTCATATTTAATATTTTAATTAAAAACTAGAAGAGCCGCAGTGGCATCGTCTCTACTGATGGTGCCACTGCA
>JAKCPI010016418.1:0-38871 GCA_023213315.1 Euborellia annulipes | reverse complement strand
ACGTAATAATTATACCCGTATTGTATGACGTACGTATTAATTCATACCCCTAATATGTATCGTATGACGTACGTAATAATTTTAACACCGGATTTTAAGCAAAATGCTTTATCTTTTTTCCATATTTTTATGCTTTTGTGTCCGGTCTTTAATAATAATATAGTAATGCAGAGGAAGCATTACTTGTCGAGCTTATTATTATAGGGCTAGGTCTATATGACAGGGAACCTTAAAAAACTTTAATTGTCACTGAAGATGGCAATCGTTATGGTTATCGAAACGTCTGCCAATTATAAAGTATAAAGGTTTTAAAACAGATTATAAAGTATAAAGGTTTTAAACAAATGCGAGTTTTATCCCGACTTCAATCTCATATAGAACACAGAAAGTATTGTAATCGTAAAAAAATTCGAATTCGAGATTTTGATGACATTGACTCCCCTGAGCCAAAAAAAACATTTTTGGAATTATGTCTGTGTGTTGTCTTTGTGAAGATGTTTCACAAAAAAAAAACGTTAAATTTTACATCTTGATTGAACGCAACGTTCAACCAGATTATTTCAGTTCATATGAACTACGACTTCAGGCAAGTCAATTGTTGCCTTATTACCAGTAATATACCAATGAGATTTTTTTTTAAGAAATGAATTAAACTTTTTACTTTCTCTTACCTATGTATATATGTAATATATATATAGAGAGAAAGTATTGGATTCATGTCAAAAATTCGATGTCGAGATTTTGATGGATCTTCACGTTTTGAGGTCCCCTGAATCCAAAAAAGTGGTTTTCGCGACATGGTCTGTCTGTGGGTGGGTGGGTGGGTGGGTGGGTGGGTGGGTGGGTGGGTGTGTGTGTGTTCAATTTTAAGCATGAAGGAATTGAGCTATGAGGTTGAAATTTTATATTTAAGTTAAACACCCCCGGACCGGAAAAATAAGCTTTTAATCAAAATCGGCCAAAGAGTACTAGTACTTTACTGATGTACTTTTTCAGTTTTTTTCGATTTTCTCAAAATTTGCTCCAACGATTTTTTTTTAAATTCAAAAATCAATTATTTTTTAGATGCTCTTAAAAATGTATATTCTCATTTTGCGATTGAAATCTTCTGAAGACCACTTTACTCTTGTATTTCATAGGGAAGATAGGAGAAATGGTTGCCATGGTAACAAAATATAAATATTTTCCCATACTTATAAATTTTACATCTGAATTCAAATGTTCCGTACTGTCGGGAACTAAATATATGTCGACACAAAAATCTGGTGTGACAAGCACAGAACACAACTTTCGATTACCGAAGGTAAGAGAAAAGTTGTGTGCTGTGCGCCAGTCACACCAGATTTTTTCGTTTAAAATCTTGATTAAATTAAACCTTTATTTGTTTTAGGGTAGGCCTAAATTAAGAGTAGAAGAAAAGGAAGAAGAAGAGTGTTTTCACTAAATTAGTTTACTTTTCCAGTTGATTTTTTTTTCTTTTTGAATTGTTTTCTTTCTCACTCCCTCAATTAACTTAATTTTCTTCTTAACCCATTTTTATTCATTTTGTTTGTTTGGGTGATTAATTCAAAATTAAACATAATTAAAGTGACTCCATATGTTGACTATGATAGTATTTTTATAGATTTAATCAATTATCTAATAATCATCTTTCAAGGGAATAATGAAATATTTTTTTTTCAACCGTTCTCTTACCTATATATCACCTGCTGAAAATCATAGTGCTTAATTCAAAAATTGAACTTTCGGACTTTCGCCACTATGATTCTCAGCAGGAGATATGTAATTTATAAGAGAGAAAGTATTGCAATTTTTTTTAAGGTTTAGATAAATATACAATTTTTTTTTGTACTGGCTGTAAGTGTTAAATATCAATATTGGAGTGGAGTCAGCCATGGAAAGAATAAGAAACAAATTTTTTCTGTCGACGTTTCGAGCGCCAATCACGCTCTTCTTCGGGACAGTCTAATGTCAATATTTACGGTTAATAGTAAAATGAGTATCATTTGACATCAATAAAATGAAATTAAATAAACATTAAGGTGCGCGTCTCGAAAAACCGTTAGGACACGATTGACTACCGAGTTACTCTAGGCGGCAAGAGATGGCGTTAATTTTCCCATAGGAATACAAGGTATTTATTCCAATTCATTTTAAAGATTACGGCTAATTAATTAAGGGTAAAAAATTAATTATTTTTCAATACAATGATTACTAATTTAATCTATAAGATATAGAGCGGATTTTTAAAAAATATATTTTATTTAATGCGGTTAATCTAAAAAAAAATTTATTTTTTCGAAAATCAAAAAAAGGGCTTCTATAAGTTGTAGGTATTTTAAATAGCTTTAATTTAAAAAAAATTTGAGGTCGATAGCTTCAAAATTGTGGCCGCTGAAAACTCCCAAAAGACGCTCACCTTAACAATGCAAGATTTGTTCATTTTCTTTTATTTATCTAATGATTTTAATATTAAAACAGGCTTGTATGTGAATGCAAGGTAACTTGTACAATTATTGTACAGTGAGGGACAATATTAAGTCCCATCCATACGTTTTCTACTTGTTATTATTTCATTGTTTTCAAAAAAAATATTAGATATTTTTTAATGGAAACTTTCATGGTTCAAACCTAGAAAATTTCCAATAAAGATTTTCATTTTATTTTAGTAGAAAACGCATGGGTGGGACTTAAATTGTCCCTCACTGTACAAGTTACCTTGCATTCACACACATGCCTGTTTTAATATTAAAATCATTGGTTAAATAAAAAAAAATGAACAAATCTTGCATTGTTAATGTTGATTTAAGTTCAGTTTATTGATGTCAAATGATACTCATTTTACTACTAATCCATAAATATTGACATTAGACTGTCCCGAAGAACAGCGTGATTGGCGCTCGAAACATCGACAGAAAAAATTTGTTTTTTATTCTTTCCTTGGCTGACTCCACTCCATTATTGATGGTTTAGATAAATTTATAATATTATGAACTTACAAAACAATCCAGTTGGTTCAGCCATGAAGAATCTCGGCCCCCACTCCCACCCTTACCATCTAAAAAAAAAGAAAATATATAATTAGTTTGTTATTCTAGTTCATATTGAGAATTATATAAAATTTCTTCAACTTACTCTGTAGACTACTTCTTTCGGCTCAACGAGGGCTTCCCTAAAAACTAACCTAATCCCATACTATCTATGACCGAGGCGGTCATCTAATTCTAAAATGAAGGTCCTCTTCTTTCTTGAGACGAACGCGAACGCGAGCACTCCCGAAAGGCAGGTAAGCCTTCAATCAACATAAATCGCAAACGAAACGGAGAGAACGCGCCCACAAACCCAAGGAAATAGGAGAAAAAGAAACAGACACACACAAGCACACCACACTCACAGATCAATTAATCTCTGCCCACCTGCCTAAAATCATTTAATAGCGAGCTAAAAAGAAGCAGAGGTAATTGATCTGATAATCATTCACGAGTTAGGAAGGAAGCCCGGCCAATACAATACTGAAGAACCCCTTGATTGCTCATCTCAGAAACAGAATGACGTTGTTCAAGATGCATGCTGAAAAAAAAAGAACCCTAAAAGCTAACAACATCCTATACGAACTCCTAACATCTTGAACATTAACTCACTCTGTCCTGAAACAACCAAGGCCCAGATCTCAGCACTGACCGACAGAGCCCCGGAGAAAGAGAAACCACTCTTTCTCTCAAAATACGCGAAAGAGGAAAACATACGATAGAGGAATTCTCCTATTCCCCTCGAATACCGGTCAAAGGGAACTGATCCTCTACTGGGAGCCCTGCCTAAGCTTAAATCTAAATGGGACGAACAACAACACCCTATGCCAGTATTGAGGAATCAATTCACAATTGAACGATTATTCAAGAGAACATCAGAGAATTCAGACATAGGCCTAAACTCCCATAAATAATAAATACAGTAAATGCGTGAGCGTAGAGATTTTCTAATGATTAAGCTCCCAAATAAATAGACTCTATCAATTGCTAGCTAGATAATCTAATAAGAATTGCGTGTTTTCTTAAAAATTAATAAGCAGTTAGTAAACATAGGAGATCCCCTTAGAAAATATTAATGCCATACACGCAAAACTTAAATCCTAATACTGAATTATATAATAATAGTTAAAATAATAATACATGCACACTTGAATTGTCTCATATGTTGATGTTGCTCCCCCGTTGGGTAACGGGATGAAATGAGTTCTGTACATTAACCACAAAATACCAATAATCGTATACCTTTTGCACATTGACATTCATCCATCCCATTACCTTGAGAAACGAAACCTGCATTTGGGCACTGAAAAAAACTTGCTATATCTCTAATATCCTTTAAAAGATTTGATTAAAATGTTAAATTTATAATATTAAATTAAGAAAGAAATTTGACAAATTATCTAAAAGCAATGAAAAATGAAAAGAATTTAAATAAAAAATTTATTAATTTTTAATTTAAAAACTTTGATTTAAATCATTAACTATCTAAAAGGGACTCTGAAATGGGAGAATTACATGAATTAAAAACATCCTATCCTATACCTATGTTAACTATTAAATATTTTGGCCGAAATAAGAAAATTCAAATAAAATTTTGAAAATCCTCAACTGTTTACTCTACGCCCACGGAAATGTTCATACAGACTTTACATGTAGCTGCAACACTCTGGAATCTGCTGTAGAGACTGCCTGGTTGACTGCCCGGCGATGTCTGATGACGGATGCCATTCTTGGATTCACTTATTCACTTAATTCACTAATTCACTTATTCACTTATTGGTCTTCCGCATTTGTTTGCCATTTTGGCCATACATGGAATTATGATGTCAAAGATAACTGCATCGCCTTTGATCAGATCCTCCCGCCGGAAGTGTGTTGTTGGCTAACATCCATATTCTTCCTGAAATTAAACAAAACAAAAATATTTAAAATAGTGTCGATTTAAATTAATTTTTTAAATTTCATTAATAAAATTTATAAGCTCAAATTAATTAATATACGTTATATGACAAATTCAAACTTTAATATTTAGAAATTATTCAGTGGCTTTCATGTCGACTTCCTTTTACAAATAACAAAATTTATCTTGACTCGAAAAGTGTTATTTATGTTCCCTAACATTCATAAAGCACATTACATTTGCATAACAATTTAATTTAATTATTATGATTATAATATAATTTATGTAATTATTATGATTAAATTAGATATATGATATGGATAGTGAAGTCATATTATTAGAATATACGTATAAAATTTTATAAATGAACCCAAAGTAGCCTATCTAGCAATTTAAATATTAAGCTAATTAAAAATTAGCGAAATGGAGTGTAAAAAGTCACGAGGATCGTTTAGAGTAGAAAAGTAAATATGGTGGGAAAGACTCCTTTGAAAAGAGATGTTATCAAAATAATGGATTTTGATATAAATAGAGACGGGGTCTAAATTGCCTTCGATGCCGAAATAGACTTTAATATAAAAAAAAAAAAAAATGGATTGAGTAGTTTTGAAGAAACTTAGTTTCTCTATAAGACCCTCGCTTCCATTTCCTGCAATATTCTCTTTGAAGATGACTGAATTATTTCAAGGTCAAAAGAGCCTAATTAATTTGAATATTTTCCTAATAAATTTCGTTAGGTGGAAAATAGTAACTTGATAAAGCTTTTTTTTCACTGCGCTCAACAATATTGACATTTTAACATCAAATTTGTATGTATCATTACTATTACTTTCTCTTACATCTATATATTGTTAATATATAGATAGAGAGAGAAAGTATTGGATTCATGTAAATAAATTCGATGTCGAAATTTTGATGGATATACACGTTTTAAGGTCCCATGAATCAAAAAAAGTGGTTTTCGCGACATGGTCTGTCAGTGTGTCTGTCTGGGATCAATTTAAAGCATGAAGGAATTGAGCTAGGATGCTGAAATTTTTATATTTAAGTTAGTCACCCCCTTCCCCCCCCAGGGCGTGAAAATAAGTTTTTAATCAAAATCGGCCAAAAAGTACTAGTACTTTACTGATGTACTTTTTCAGTTTTTTTTTTTTTTTTGATTTTCTCAAAATTCGCTCCAAAGATTTTTTTTTAATTAAAAAATCAATTATTTTTTAGATGCTCTTTAAAATGTATATTCTCATTTTGCCTTCTGAAGACCACTTTACTCTTGTACTTCATAGAGAAGATAGGAGAAATGGTTGCCATGGTAACAAAATATAAATATTTTGAGAGATAGATATTGAGATATAGAGAGAGAAAGTATTGGTTTCATGTCAAAAATTCAATTTCGAGATTTTGATGGATACACGTTTTTAGCTAACCTGAATCTAACATGGCCTGTCTGTTTGTGTGTGTGTGTGTTTGTATTCAATTTAAAACATGAACGAAAAGAGCTAGGAGGTTGAAATTTTATATTTAAGTTAAGCACCCCCCTGAGACGTGACACAAAGTTTTTGAACCAAATCGGCCAAAGAGTACTTTACTGATGTACATGTGTTTTTCATTTTTTCGATTTTATCAAAATTCGCTGGAACGATTTTGTTTAAAATTCAAAAATCACTTATTTTTTAGATGCTCTTTAAAATGTATATTCTCAAGCCATTGAAATCTTCTGAAGACCACTTTACTTCATAGAAAGATAGGAGAAATGGTTGCTATGATAACAAAATATAAATATTTTCCCATGTTTATAAATTTTACATCTTGAAATTTGAATGTACCGTACTGTCGGGAACTAAATATATGTCGACATAAAATAAAGCTGGTGTGACAAGCACAGAACACAACTTTCGATTACCAAAAGAGAAAGTTGTGTGCTGTGCGACCAGTCACTCCAGATTTTTTTATTTAAAAAAATATCTATTATAATAAAAATGCTTGACTGATCTTAGTTCCTGTTGAGGAGTGCGATCAGCACTTTTTTTTTAAACAATCCAGCCATCAAGAAACAACTAATTTTTAGCTCTCTTAGGACATTCAAAATAAAACAGGAAGGCCTCTCGGGATGTTGAAAGGGTATTTTAAGTAGGTTCAGTTCTCTCCTTTCCCTTGTGTACCAGATGCACTCAAATATCAAAGAAAGAAACCGATTGTCTTATCTTGAAATTCAATTGAATCCCTTCATCAACATCCAGTGGGAATTTGATGGCGCCAATTTTTTTCCCCATAAATAGAGGTTTATTTCTCTTTCTCTCCCTGTTTCATCTCAAACGTTGAATATTTATTTGATACTAGGCGCTGGCTAAATCCTCTTTAATTTCTTTCAGTGACTTTACTTTGCTTCTCACCATATTTGTTTATTTTTTTATAAAACCTCCTTCCAAAAAAAACATGATTTATTTATTTATTTATAAATTTGATGATTGTCAATTTTTAAAATTCTAATTTATTCGTACTTAAGCCTGAATTTCATTTGCATATTAAAAAAATTTTGGTTTAAATATTAACGCGCAATGTTTACCATCTTCTTTTTACTTTCTCTTACCTCTATATATGTTAATATATAGAGAGAGAAAGTATTGAACTGATGTCAAAAATTCGATTCCAAAATTTTGATGGATATACAGGTTTGAGGTTCCCTGAATCCAAAAAAAGTGGTCTGTCTGTGAATAAAATATCTCAAGAACGAAAAGACCTAGGAGGTTGAAATTTTATATTTAAGTTAGGCGTCCCCCTGGGACGTGAGAGGAAGCTTTTGAACAAAATTAATCAAAGAATACTAGTACTTTACTAATGTACTTTTTCTGTTTATTTCGATTTTATCAAAATTCGCTCGAACGATTTTGTTTAAAATTCATAAATCAATTATTTTTTAGATGCTCTTTGAAATGTACATTCTCATTTTGCCATTGAAATCTTTTAAAGACCACTTTGATCTTCTACTTCATAGGAGAAATAGTTGCGATGGTAATAAAATAAAAATATTTTTCCATGTTTATAAATTTTATATCTTGAATTCTAATGTACTGTGTACTGTCGCAAACTTCTCGACACAAAAAAAATCTGTTGTGACAAGCTCAGAACACAACTTTACAACTTTCGATTACCGAAGATAAGAGAAAATGGTGTGCTGTGCGACCAGTCACACCCGATTACACATGAATTCATATACAGATCCAATAACTAAACCATGAACAATGATGATGTGGCAAAAATTAACCCGAAACGTCTCTTTGATTGTTAAAAAATCGGAGGATTTTATTTCTGGCTGCTCATTTTTCTATCACTATTCAACAATAGACACTGACATAATTAGCAGAAAAAAAAAATACAAAAATAATAATAAAAAAATCTTTTTTAATTTAGATTTCAGTCATAATATCAAATTGCAACGCTCTAGAAATTCTGTATTTTATCTATTAAAATATGCCGGAAAAATGATTCTGTTGTATATATTTGAAGAACATTTGAATTTTATATAGTCAGTAAAATTTGTAAATAAAAGATTTTTTATTAAATATTGATAATAAAAAAAAAATAAAAGTAGAATTGCTATTTACATATACCAAAGCAAATGGCAATTTAAATAAAATATAAATATTATATTTAAAAAAAACCGCAATAAAACCAGAATTTATTGTGGATTGAAATACGTACTATATTTACCGAATATCAAAAAGATATATAAAATATATATAAAAAATTTATTATTCATAAAAATATTTATTTTGACCAAAAGAGCTTTGTTAAGGGGGACTTTCTATTTAAGATTGAAAAATTTTCTCAAGAGTAAAGTTCTCGCCAATTTTAATATAGAAAAACCAAAATACTTTCTCTATATAATATTTCATATATAGGGTAAGAGAAATTAAAAAAAAATAACAACTTTTAAAATTACTCTTTTATAGACATAAAAGAAGCAATTATTTCACAAAAAGAATCTGGTGTGTCTGGTCGTACAGCACTCTCTTATATTAGGTAATCTAAGGTTGTGTCCTGTGCTTATCACATCAGATATTTTGTGTCGACAAATATATAATTTCCGAATAAACAATAAAAATATTATATTTTGTTACCACGGCAGTTTTTCTCCTATTTTTTCGATCAAGTGTGCTTCAAACAATTTTGACGTCAAAATGAGAATATACATTTTAAAGAATGAATTTTGTGAAAATCGAAAAAAAACTGAGAAAATACTTAAGTAAAGTACCATGGGCGTACCCAGCGAGGGGCAGGGGGCGGCTGCCCCCCCCCCCCTAGAAGCAACAAAAAAAAAATTAAATGTTTATAAAGCGATGAAACGAAACAAAATTGGTGGTTGGCGACGGGGAATGATTCTTTTTGTTAGGACTCGAGGGTTTTTAGGCCTTTAATTCGAAGGCTTTACCCCTCTATATAAAAAATAGCTATGTCACAATCTGGGCGACCATGATCTGCCCCCCCCCCCTGGACGACCATGATCTGACCATGCCCCCCCCCCCTAGATTTGATCCTGGGTACGCCCATGTAAAGTACTATTACTCTTTGGCTATTTTTTTTTTTTTATTTAAAAGTTTATTTACACAACTCGGGATAAACATAAAATTTCAACGTCGTATCTCATTCAAAATAAAAATATTTTTCTAGGCTTATAAATATTTACTTTCTCTTACCTCTATATATGTTAATATATAGAGAGAAAGTAATGGATTCATGTCGAAAATTCGATTTTGATGGATATACACGTTTTGAGGTCCCCGGAATCCAATTAAGTGGTTTTCGCAACATGATCTGTCTGTGTGTTTGTGAACAAAATATCTCAAGAACGGAAAGAGCTGGGAGGTTGAAATTTTATATTTAAGTTAGGCACCGCCCTGGGAAGTGACACAAAGTTTTTGAACAAAATTAGCCAAAGAGTACTAGTACTTTACTGATGCACTTTTTCAGTTTTTTTCGATTTTCTCTAAATTCGGTCCATCGATTTTTTTTTAAATTCAAAAACCAACTATTTTTTAGATGGTCTTTAAAATGTATATTCTCATTTTGCCATTGAAGATTACTTTACTCTTGTACTCCATAGGAAAGATAGGAGACATGGTTGCCATGGTAACAAAATATAAATATTTTCCCATACTTGTAAATTTTACATCTTGAATTCAAATGTACCGTACTGTCGGAGACTAAATATATGTCGACGCAAAAATCTGGTGCGACCAGATTTTTTATCTTTAATTCAAATGTAGCGTACTGACGGAAACTAAATATAAGTCGACACAAAAAATCTGGTGTGTCAAGTACAGAATACAACTTTCAAATTTCAGATGATAAGGTGTGCAACCGACTAATCTAAGGGGTGGCCAACGCGCGGCCCGCGGGGACTATAGTGTATATAAATCTAATATGGGTATATATAATTTTATATGAGGCCTGGGGAGTTATGAAGCATTTCAAAAATTTGTGTGGACCACCCATGAACAAACTCAAAATGCATTGGAAAGTAACAAACGAAAATGAATATGTGCGACTCTCTGCATGTGTGTGTAATTGGTGGCGAGTTCTAGCTGGGAAAGGGGCGGGGCCTTCGACTCTCTGGATGATCCCTTCTGGTTGCCTACTTGCAGGCGCTCCCAGTAAAATAGAGAAATTTAATAATGCCAGGTAGGATGCTTAAGCATTTGAATTATTAGTTCTTTCTTTTATATAAAAGAATTGGGATTGAGTAATAAACAAGACCTTTTTTTTTTAATATACAAATCAATTCTCTTTGCCCAAAAATATTTAACTAATCAATTTTTAATTTTACATGATGCAATTTTAGGGATCAATTATTTTTTAGATGCCCTTATAGAAAAAAAAGTAAAAATAATAACAAAAAAAAAAGAAGTCCGTGACTAGGGGTGTTCGATTATGGAAAAAAAAATCTATTATACCTTTTGTTTCTCTAGCAAAATTTTTTTTCCCTTCCGGGAAAATAATTTTACTTTTTTATTTTAAATAAACCGAAATTTTTCCCCCTACCGTGGAAATCGTTTTACCCTTTTTTTTTTAGCAAAACGAAGTTTTTGCCGCCCTGCGGGAAATTTTTTTCATTCTGTGGAAAATTTTTTCTCCTTCAAGTGGAAAGCTTTTGACTTTTTTTTTTATACGAGTATGATCCGATCTTTTCAAACCCATTTTTCCCAAAAATAATCGATTTTTTCCGCAATAATTGATTTTGGATATTTTTTCGTGATTATTTTACCTAACCCTACCCGTGACCCGTGGCTCAGATAGAAAGATTAAAGCCTTCCGTACCTGACGTACCCAGGTCGTTTCCCGCCCGAAGCGAAAAAAATTTATTCCAATTGAATTGGCTACTATTCATTTGAAATAAATAGAAATGGAATCTAATGGCCTTAAATACCAAAAAGAAACTTCGCTCTTATCAAATTACTATTCTAAGGTTAAGAAATGGAAGCGCTTTAAGAGCCCATAAACCATGTTTTCTAGTTGCTATTTAATTTTACAAAATTCTATACAAGGCAGGATAAGAAACAATTCATAAAAAGTGGACTACCTATGATGTTTTTACCCTTTTCATCCCCTCCCCCTACTAGAGACTTGGGTTGCTGGAAAATTGACTCTAAAAACGTTAATAATAATAATAAAAGTTATCGTCGTTGACGTTTTTTATTCATTCCAAATTTATTCATGTCACGCCTCGGCTTTGACACAATTTTCTAATTTCTTTCTTGTGCATTGGTCCCTGGGGAACGAACGAATCAGTTGAACATCTTTATGTGTGTTGACACAGGAAAAAGAAATTCGCCCTACTCAAACTATTTATTCCCTCTTCATTTATCGGGAGCAGGTGAGATTCAAATTTAAAAAAGAAATATCTGACCGCAAATATTCACATGTGATTTAGAAATAAATTCGATTGAAATATCTTTTTTGTAGGTGATAATCAAAGATCAAAAGGAAAATAAACAAAAATTTTTTTTTTTATTTATGCCTTTAGCCAGTAGTCAGAGGTCAAAGCATTTTACAATTTTTACTGATGAATGACGACGATTTAAAGAGAAAAAATCTGGTGTGACTGGTCGCACAGCACACAACTTTCTCATACCTTCGGTAATCGAAAGTTGTCACACCAGATTTTTTGTCTCGAGATATATTTATTTTCCGCCAATATATTAGAATTCAAGATGTAAAATTTATAAGTGTGGGAAAATATTTATATTTTGTTACCATGACAATCATTTCTCCTATCTTCCTTTTGAAGTACAAGAGTAAAGTGGCCTTGAGAAGATTTCAATAGCAAAATGAGAATATGCATTTTAAAGAGGATGTAATAAATAATTGATTTTTGAATTGGAGCGAATTTTGAGAAAATCAAAAAACTGATACTAGCACTTTTAGGCCGATTTTGTTTAAAGGCTTATTTTCACGCCCTAGGGCAGCGTTTTCCAAACTGTGAGGCACAGACTAGTCTTAGAAAAGGCGCAAATATTAGCTACAGCAAGCAATTTTTTAAATGATAATAATATAATAGCTTATATTAATAAATTTTTTTGCAAAAAAATTTTTTGTATTTGTATTATTTTATAAAATGAGGGAGGGGATGTTATACGATTAAATATTTTTAAGGGAGGCATGATAACATGAAGTTTGGAAACCACTGCCCCAGGGGGATGCCTAACTTAAATATAAAATTTCAACCTCCTAGTTCAATTCCTTCATGCTTTACATTGAACACACACACACACACCACACACACACACGGACCATGTCGCGAAAAGACAATCTAAAAAATAATTGATTTTTGAATTTAAAAAAAATCGTTGGAGCGAATTTTGAGAAAATCGAAAAAAACTGAAAAAGTGCATCAGTAAAGTACTAGTACTCTTTGGTCGATATTGTTCAAAAGCTTCGTGTCACGTCCCAGGGAGGTACCTAACTTAAATATAAAATTTCAACCACCTAGCTCTTTTCGTTCTTGAGATATTTTGTTCACAGACACACACACACAGAAAGACCATGTCGCGAAACCACTTTTTTGGATTCAGGGGACCTCAAAACGTGGTGTATATCCATCAAAATTCTCGACTCGAATTTTTAACATGAATCCAATTTCTTCCTCTTTATATATATTAACATATATAGAGCTAAGAGAAAGTAAAAAATAAAATTTTCTCTCAGCATATGTAGAGGTAAGAGAAAGTAAAAATAACGAAATGAAGAATATGGGTATAAAGAAAATAAGTATGCTGGACTAATAAATTATGGTTAAAGACAAACCAGCGACTGCTTTCCATTTTAATATAATTTATTAGCAAATATTTCTGAATTCCTAACGCAATCCATCCTCAGAGCATCAAATTAAACTATCATCAATGATTTTGTTTTATTCTCATTTTAAATATTTATAGTTTGAATATTTCAAAAACTTGTATATCAGTATAAATTAAGAAAGCTTTGAAAAATTACTCACCAATTGAGGGAATCTGGATTTGAAGCCAACAAGCGCGGAGACGAGGTGGTAACGGGTCGGCATCTCAGCCTTTACTGGCAGAGGCAGGAATTTAACTCTAGGTACCCAGGCCTGTGGACAGGTTACAACAAGAATTAGAACACATAGAAAAGTATATCTATATATATTAGTCTATAGGTGGAGGGAGATGATGTAACCAATGATTATTATTTCACTTCTCAATTCAATAGAAATTCTTATAGGTGTTCCTAAAAGAGCAGGTGTTTGAAAATTATACAATTTCAAGGCAAAAATCTTTTTTTCTTATATTCATTCTTTTATTTATCAATTAAAGAAAAAATAAAATAAATTCGGAATATGGAATAAAATTTTTTTCTTTTATGAATAATTTTTATAGAATCTTATTGGAATTTTTTTAAATTTTTTTCTCCTCTCGGATGCGATATTTATTTTCTAGTTTCGGCATCTTTGTTTGGACCCAGGATGTGTATTTGCATCAAAATATCGAGATCTAATTTTTGACATGAATGCATTAGTGAAATAAAAAAAAAAATAATTATACGCATATATTTTTTATTTGAGAGATTTAATTATTTAATCAGGATTCCAAAGACGTTGTACCCCAGAAATTAAACAAAAAAATTTAATTGAGTTTTTTTTGCCGACATTTCGGTCGCCAATCGCCAGGGATGGGCGTAATCAGTTACATTATTTGAAACACAGATACCATACAATATTAATTGGTATTTTGTATCTCGTTAACATAGGCAAAATAATTGCTATCTTGTATTTCGTTACATTTTTTAGTATGGTATCTGAAATTCGAGATACCAAATACTTTTTTTTTTTATATTTGCCGCAGTATAAGACTGCAGAGGGAGCTGAAATCGTTTTAATTTATTTAATATTACTGTATTATGTAATCGTCGTGTGGGTTCTCTGCTCTGAATCTAGTAAAAACCAGTAAGAGAAGTCAATCAAAACGCCAAATTTTCACTCTTCGTTAAAAACTTTTTTGCTTTCTTCTTTCAACCAGCTCTCCAACGACTAAATCTTTGTTCTTCTGCCCCAGTTGAAAGATTGTTTTCATTTGCGGGTTTATTCATTCTCCATCCAAGGTCCAGATTATCCGCAAACTTTTGAAAACTTGGTTTTTTCAAACCTTTTCATATTTTTATAAATAAATTTTTTAGTGTCATGAATAATTTTATTGTTTTCGATTTTCCAAAGGTATTCTCCAATATAAGTTTAGCTGCCACTTTCCTAAACTAAATTTATTTAGGGTTCCAGATAGAGCCCTGCACGGGTCGATTTTTTTGGCCGTCCGTGTCCGTATTTTTTTTTGACTTCCCTCCCGTACCCGGCCCGTAATTTTTTACCATTCTTCAGGCCCGCCCGGAATTTTTTCAAACCCGCCCCCCCCGAGATTTAGTGAATGAATGAACGAATGTCCTATTAAAATTAAATATACAAATTAAACACTAGGTTATTTGTCTTCAAAGGTTTTAATTAATTAAAATATTAACACTTAATACGTATTTCGACAATTTCTTGTCATCATCAGAAGATCATTCTGAACCAACGGCTCGAAAGTTTAAATCTTATTAGGAACGAATGTCTAATAATTTTTAAATAAAAATTTCATTTGCATGCTCGTCCGCCCGAACCCGTTTATTTAGACTTGCTACCCTCCCGTATCCGCCCGTAATTTTTTCATCCTCCAAAGCCGCGGGCCGGGGGTAACGGGTCTACGGGCCAACCCGTACCCGTGCAGGGCTCTCAGTTCCAGAATTACCCCTGCAAAAAGTATTTTAAAATCAAGGAAAAATTTGTTTGTAATTGGTATTTTCAATGTATTTGAAATACGTAATTGGTATTTTGTAGCTCGTTACACAAACCCGTGAATAATTGGTATCTTGTATTTCGTTACAAAAATCTGAAGTAATTGGTATTTTTGATCTCGTTACTCAAAATCGAGTAACTTGCCCATCCCTGCCAATCGCTAGCTTCATCAGGGCAAATATTGTATATAAATGATTAAAATATAGAAATATTATTAATTATACATAATTCAATGGTCATTGAATAAGAGACGGAGAGCAAGCGAGTTAGTAAATTTTATTTTTTACATATTAAAGAAAAAAAGACTATTGTAATACCTAGTTATTAAAATACCTAAGATTAATAATATTAATATATTTATATTAATATAACAATATAAGATTAACCCTGGTGAAGGTCATGATTGGCGGCCGAAACGTCGGCAAATAAAATAAGAGAAAGTAAAAATTAAATAAAATTTTTAATTTAATTTCTTGGCTGCAACGTCCTTAGAATCCTGATTGAATTTCAACAACTTTAAGTTTAATTATTTAAATAGCCTATAATTAATTGGTGTTTACTTTCTCTTACCTCTATATATGTTAATATAGAGAGAGAGAAAGTATTGGATTCATGTCAAAAATTTAATGTCGAGATTTTGATGGATATACACGTTTTGAGGTCCCCTGATTCCAATAAAGTGGATTTCGCGACATGATTGTTTGTATGTGTGTGTGTGTGTGCCTGTGTTCAATTTTAAGCATGAACGAATTGAGCTATGAGGCTGAAATTTTATATTTAAGTTACACACCCTCCGGGAGCGTGAAAATAAGCTTTTAATCAAAATTGGCCAAAAAGTACTGGTACTTTACTGATGTACTTTTTCACATTTTTTCGATTTTTTAAAAATTCGCTTTAACGATTTTGATTAAAATTCAAAAATCAATTATTTTTTAGATGCTCTTTCAAAAGTATATTCTCGTTTTGCCCTCAAAATTGTTTGAAGCACACTTGACTCTTGTGCTATATAGGAAAGATAGGAGAAATGGTTGCCATGGTAACTAAATATAAATATTTTCCCATGTTTATAAATTTTACATGTCCGATGATTTTATTTAAGCCATTTGAATACCAGATGGCTTAAATAGAAATGCCTGAACCCCAAATTGATATATTAATTACAACGGTTATCGTCAAAGTCTTAAATGGCCTGAATTGCCGAAAAGACTGTGTGAATGTGTGTGTGAGTGTGAGTGTGCATGAGAAAAGGTGAATGTTTTTTCAAAAAAAAAAAAAAAAAAAAATTTACATCTTAAATTCTAATATATTGGCGGAAACTAAATATATCTCCACACAAAAAATCTAGTGTGACAAGCACAGTACACAACTTTCTTCTACCAAAGGTAAGAGAAAGTTGTGTGCTGTGCGACTACTCACACCAGATTTTTTCACAAGAGATAGAATACAATGCATTCCAATGAAAAAATTCTGAATTTGTGAGTCCCCCCCCCCCAATCTGAAATAATTCTAAGCCTCAAACCACCCAGGAACTTAATTATTTTATGAAAATCGATCCAGTAGTTTCGGGTGCGTTACAAACAGACAGACTTTATCTAGATATGTTATAAAATTTATTTAGTATCGATGGCAACGGGTGGACGTTTCACACCGTTGATTTTTCAGGGCCAGTTTTCCGCTAGTGCTCGGGATTGTTTCACTGCAACGATCTTGGGAACTATTGCTCTAATGTTACGAGACCTCCCAGCCACTGAATTAGTTTGAAATACTAGACCTAAATTTCACAAAACGGTTTAATATTATCAAAAGAGTTCTAGTGTATTTATTAAAAAAAAAAAAAGACAGAATGGGATGCGTATAATTTTAAAAGTCCATTAAATCTATTAATTTAGATTGCTCAATTATTGAATTCGCTAAAACATACATTTTTTTTTAATTTAACGAGGAAAAAAAATATAAACTAAATGAGATTAGTCGTTCTTAAAGGTAATTATAAATCCTTTTAAAAATAGTCTAAAACTCTTCTTTTACGCTAAAAATATAAAACCATTTTTTATAATGTATACATTTATTTTTAGAAGATGTTTAAAAAGCCGTGCATTATTTAATTACTTTAGGAAATCACGGAGACAAACGAAGCCGCCAGTTTGGATGTCCAAAGATTATGGAATTAATTTTAGAAAGACAGATTTATATTAATATTTTAGATATTATCCCGACGCCCTCCTTGAGTTTCCCATAGCACCTTAGTTCCAAAATTGCATTTTAAATGTTGACTGCTTGAAATAAACTATGGTTATTTTTCAAAATATTAATCTCACATTTGGATATTTTATACACAATAGAGCAGTAGTTTCCAAACTTTATGTTACCACGCATCCCTTAAAAATAATTAATCTTATGACGCCTCCCCCCCCCCCAATTTTATAAAATAATACAAAAACAAAAACTTTTTATGCTAAAAAATATATTTATTTATAATTCCCTTTCGTCTCTTTCTAAATAAAAAATATAAATTTATATAAAAATATTTTTTTTTATTTATTTTTTAAAACTAGCAATCATTTGAAAAATTGGTCCTGGTGGCGAATATTCGCGCCTCCCCTTAGACTAGTCCGCGCCGGGGGGGCCCCCTTTTTAAAAAAAATAGTGTGCTGTGCGACGAGTCACACCCGATTACCCCCCCCCCGAGAAACACCTCTGGATCCGCCCTTGGTCCGCGCCTCACAGTTTGGAAAACGCTAGTATAAGGGTATTTTATGGCTGGTGGAATTTGTATCAGGGATGAAAGTTAGAAAAAACGAAGCCAGAATTTTTTCTTTAAAAATATATTTTAACTGCTTACGTTTCTGCCTTGGTCAAAGTCATCCTAGGATGATCACTAACAGCTCCGAGGATGGCTTTGACCAAAGGCGAAACGTCAGCTGTTAAAATATATTTTTAGTTTGAGTTTTCTTCTAACTTTTATTCCTGAAGAAAAATATTTTTCTAAAATCTTATTTTCACGCCCTAGGGAGGTGTCTAACTTAAATATAAAATTTCAACCTCCTAGCTCAATTCCTTCATGCTTTAAATTGAACTCAAACAAACAGACAGACAGACCATGTGCGAAAACAATTTTTTTGGATTCATGGGACCTCAAAACGAGTATATCCATCAAAGTCTCGAATATTTTTGACATGAAACCAATACTTTCTCTCTATATATGTATATGAATATTAACTTATACATATAGGTAAGAGAAAGTAAAAATTCAAATCCTAATTGAGATTAGTTCTATATACAAAAAGATGCGGTAACTCACCCCAGTAAAATTCTAAGTGGACTAATCATATCTTACTTTTCTACCTAATGAAAAAAATCCGTCTGCAAGGGCTTTGATGGGTTCCTAAGTTACCCAGTGTTATTATTATCTGTTTATGAGAGTTTCGAAATCTTCAAAAAATTAATTCCGCCCCAGTAATAAGAAATTTTACAATAACATTAAAATGTTTCTATCCTACTATACTATTTGCTAAATATTGAATAAAAATTTTAACTCAAACGGGATGCACTTATTTTTTAGTAAACGTATTAAAAAACATTAATATCTTTATGCATTATAGGGGATGGGGCTTTAACTCCCCTGGTTGATACTTCATACCCCCCCCTCCTTAAGGGAATGCGAGCCTTCACCGAGAAATTACTCTCAAAATAATTTAAATAATTTGAATACATTTATAAATAATTTTTTTTTTTTTTTATTTTGAAATTATTTTATTTATTTTAACTTTCAGTCCACCCCTGTGTAAAAGTATATTAAGGAAATTTGATTAACAAAAAGCTTGCCTACCCTCTATACCGAACGTCGCGGGTTCGGAACCCAGGCAGTCTGAAATGGATACCAAATGGCTTAAATAGAAATGCCTGTACCCCCAATATGTATATTATTAATTAATAATGGTTATCGTATAAAGTCTTAAATGGCCTGAGTTGCCGAAAAGAATGTGTGAATGTGTGTGTGAGTGTTGAGTGTGAATGAGAAAAAAGTGTGAGTGTTAAAAAAAAAAAAGATTAAAAATAAAAAACTAATTTTTTTTTTTTCAATGACCCCTACACTCCCCCTCCCCCTTTCAACAGCTTATATTCTCCCTCTACCCTTAGTGAAATACAAAATATTTAATTTCATATTCAAAAGAATCGTTTTTCGCAGTCAAATTATTTGTTTCTATCATTTTTTTTTTCATCGATAAAATGCATAATAATTACCTTTAATAAGACACTCAAGAGGGTGTGTTGGCTGACGGTGAGGTCAGGGTGGGTTACACTATATTAATTATTCACTTTGATTCACTTTAAACACAATTAAAAAAAGACAACAGCTCGCCGCCTGCCAGCAGGCAACGCACTCGACTGAACGAGATACGACTCTCTCTCTCTGCATAGGAATAAATGATGAAAATAACAATTCCCTTTTTATTAAAAGTAAAAAAAATACCTTTTGCTCTAATCTAACTATATTTATAACTGGAAAAGAATGTCAACAAGTGATTTGGAATATTCCAAGGCCTTTCTTAAATAATCAACCCTTCATCCCCCTAATCAAAATAATAATCAACGCTATTTTTTGAATGTTTTCTATTTATTTGGCTTCGATTTAGCTAAAATAAATTAAAAAAACATTTTTTTTAATTTTTCAACCCCTAATCCAATCTTTTTTTTTTTTAAACACACAGACTTTTTTTCCCATTCACACACATTTTCACAGTCTTTCCGGCAACTTAAGTCACATAAGACTTTTTACGATAGCCGTTATTAAGAATATTTATATGTTGGGGTCCAGGCATTCTTATTTAAGCCATTTGAAATCCAATCTTAATAAATAAAATAATTAACAATGGGATCGCCTTCGGCGAGTTCGCGTCTGGTCAGAAAAAATTAAAACCCTGAAAAACTTCCCTGGATCCAAGGGCGGATCCAGAGGTGTTTCTCGGGGGGGGGGTAATCTGGTGTGACTCGTCGCACATTACACAATTTTTTCTTTATTTTGGTAATCTAAAGACGCATTCTGTACTTGTTTGTCAGAATATAAATACAAATTACAAGTATTAATTTTTAAAATTTTACATTAAAAATAAATTTTTTTTTAGAAAAAAAGTATTTTTTCAAATCTCGGGGGGGGGGTAATTATCCCCTTTACCCCTCCCCCCTGGATCCGCCTTTGGGTTTTACACCTAGAATGAGTCTTACTTTAGGCCAGTGGTTTCCAAACTTTATGTTACAACGCCTCCCTTAAAAATATTTAATCGTATGCCGCCCCCCTCCCCCCACCCATTTAATAAAATAATACAAAAACAAAAATTTTTAATACTAAAAAATATAAATTTATATAAAAATGAAAGGTAGGTTAATTAATTTTTAAATTTAATTAACCTACCTTTCATCATGTACACGTCAGAAATAGAAGAATATATTCAACTTATATAAAAATATATTTTTTTTATTTATTCATACTTATTATTTTAATTAAATACTCGATGAGCCAATTGATCTTGGTGGCCAATATTCGCCCCTCCCCTTAGACTAGTCCGCGACTCCCTAGGGAGGTGCGCCTCACAGTTTGGAAAACGCTGCAATAGAGAATCCTAAATAAATACAAAATTTCATAAGAATTGGAGAAAATTTTTTTAAATGTGTAAAAAGTTCCAAAAAGGACTCCCCTTTTGAATTAAAAATTAAAATACAAATCCCCATAGGGATTTAACATTGGCTCTATGGAAGGTAGAGGAAAGTGAATTTGAAAAATCTGAAATCTTTTCTATGAAGTATAAGAGAAAGTGTGATTCAAAACTCTTCAACGGCAAAATGAGAATATACATTTTAAAGAGCATGTAAAAAATAATTGATTTTTGAATTTTAAACAATTTTGGTGGAGCGGATTTTGAGAAAATCGGAAAAAAACTGAAAAATTACATCAGTAAAGTTCTAGTACTTTTTGGCCGATTTCGTTCAAAAGCTTCGTGTCACGTCCCATGGGGGTGCCTAACTTAAATATAAAATTTCAACTTCCTAGCTCTTTTCGTTCTTGAGATATTTTGTTCACAGACACACACACAGACACACAGACAGACCATGTCGCGAAAACCACTTTTTGGATTCAGGGGACCTCAAAACGTGAAGATCCATCAAAATCTCGACATCGAATTTTTGACATGAATCCAATACTTTCTCTCTCTATATATTAACATATATATAGAGGTACGAGAAAGTAAAAAAGGTCAAATTATTATCACGCAAGTGGAAAAATTTTCTGGAGGTCGGCAAAAATTTCGTTTAGCTAGGGGGAAAAAACTGAGAAGGGTGCCCCTAGTGTGTAATGTTATTCCCAACTCACCTTTGGGGGCGCCTTGGACTTCAAAAAGGTTGGGAAACACTGATTTATAGAGAGAAAGTTTATTTAACAAACAAAAAAAAATTAGAATTTTTCAAAGGATATTATAAGAATTACTCAACCCATAAATAGTAATTTACTCTACTAAATGTATTATATTGCTATTTCTGAATTTGATTTTCATATGATAATGAATTAATTATTAAAGAGAAAATCAAATTATATAAAAAAATCTCTTCTACTCATTGGCAAATTAATCTATCTAACCATCATTCACAACGGAATATTTTATTGATGGCTTCAAAATTCATTTATAATTTATAATCAAGAGTTTTATTTTTATTTTTGTAATGACTAAATAAGATTATTAATCATTGGATCGAGAAAAAGAGGAGTGGGAGTAGGGGGTGTTTGTAATTTGAATTACATAAATTACCTCCCCCCCCCTCTCCCTCCCCTCTTTCATATTTGCTTTTCATGCATATGTTTTCCATAAAATTTTTTCATCATTAAAATGACCTTTTATTTAGCAATCTCAATTATTTTTGTATGTTAATAATCAACAATGAAATTACATTTTGAATGTGGTATCGATTGAATGGACATCAAATATTTTTTTTATAAACAGGCTATTCTCTAAAAACAGACGTTAAGACGTTTGAGTGCCCGGGAGGGTACCTAACTTAAATATAAAATGTCAATCCGTTAGCTCAATTCCTTCATGCTAAAAAATCGTTACACACAGACCAGGGGCGTATATAAGGGGGGGGCCGAGGGGGCCCGGGCCCCCCGAAATTTCCCAAACACATATACATATATAGGGATATACAGACATCAGCGCAACAAATTTTTCCGCAGGATGGAAAACTTTGGTTCCGCAAAGGAAAAAATGTTCTGCAAAAAATTCCGTGTGGAAAAAAAATTTAGTTTCTTAAAAAAAAATTTTCCGCAGAAAAATTTTCAGTTCGGGCCCCCCCCCCCCCCGGAAAAATTCCTGACACAGACAGAACAATTTGCGGGTCTCACGTTTTTGGACTCAGAGGCCTCAAAACATAATATGTTACATATTATGTTATATATTATATTCATCAAAATCTCGACATCGAATTTTTGACATGATCGCAATACTTTTTCTCTCTATATATTTCATATATAGGGTAAGAGAAAGTAAAAATGGAAATTTTATCTTTCTAAAGGCGGGCTACGTAGCTAGTACGACAATTTTGAAAATTACAAGACTATTTTTCTGTTTCACGAAACTCATATTAATCATTCATTCAAGTTATGTAGGTTGTTTATCATCCAGAACTTTTTTCATATAAGATAGCGATTATTTATAAAAATGCATACTTGGCAAAAGTATTTAATCTATCGATAGATAATATTCACTCTAAAGTGAAGAAGAAAAAATTGGCTGAATGCAGATAGAGTTGATGTCTAAAAGAGAAACTTTGGAGGAAAAAAAAAGATTTTTGGACGAGAATCAGAATGTGTGGCGGCGTGTAAATAATGAGCTCTCGCTAATGAATGAGAAGGCATAAATCGGAGGGTGTGGCTGGCACGCATTTCCACTCCATCACACGCCTGTCCTCACCGATCGACGCCAACTAATTGTTATACTATAGCACGTGCCGTGTCATACATATAGACACAGGTCCGAAGATTTACATGTGACGTTTAATGCCACATCGTGCCATGAATATGAGAGCCATTAAAGCCAGAGACAATAAGTTTCATTTAAAGATTGTAACTATGTAAGATATAGTTGATTACTACTGTTTATTGTTTGAATAAGATAGCCTATTAATATTCTATGAATTCATCGATTCGGGCTTGACCAGTCATAGATGTATTTAACAAATAAATGAATGATTGTGTTTATTTGTTGGTGGAACAAACGTCTCATTACCCCCGGAAAACGAACCCAGGACCTACAGACTTTTCGGGGCAATGGTGTGCTAACCTTTGCACCAAGCCATCGGTCCCCCCAATTTGTTGTGGGTATCGAAATGCCCCATGAATTGTCAATTTATAATTAATAAATATTTTGAAACATATATCTTAGTGTATAAATTGTATATTGGTATATGTATTGCACCATGTCTCCAGTTGTTGTAATTAAGTAGGTGAAGGTTAAAACATCAGATGTGAATATTATCTTTTTTAATAATTAAATCTTTTGGCGATCAATTTCGTCTTTTGTCAGGCCAGGCGTTGGTTAAATAAATATGAACGTTGATATAATTTTGAATTATCATCGTGTTTTAATAAAATATTATTTGAGAAGAATAGAATTTTTTCATAGTTAAACTGTCATTTAAATAAGCTGGCCTGATGAAGTCACAAAAGACGAAATCGATGGCCAATTAATAAAAAAGATAATATTCACATCTGCTGTTTTAATCTTCACCTACTTAAATTGTATATTATTTTGAAAAATGATGAAATACACAAATAAATATCTGAATAATAAAATAATGAGAGTGATCCATCAAGATTGATGATTTATTCTCCGGAGTTTTTATAAAAAAAACAATTACACTTTTTTCCCATTCACACACACATATACACAGTCTTTTCGGCAACTTAGGCCATTTAAGACTTTTTACGATAACCGTTATTATGAATATATTAATATATATATTGGGGTTCAGGAATTCTTATTTAAGCCATTTGGTATCCAAATGGCTTAAATAAAATCATCGGACTGCCTGGGATCTGAACCCTCGACCCTTGGTATACAAGGCAGGCGCTACCAACTACGCCAAGACCGAGGGCATTCTCCCGATAATCCTTGTTTATTTACTTTTAATATACAAAAGAGCCTAAGGCCAAAAAAAAAAAAATTTAAGTCAAAAAATTTAAATTTTATTTCCTAAAAAACATTGTCTAAAACAGTTGAATTCCGATAATTCGTATAGGACCAAGGGCGGATACAAGAGGGGGGGGGGGGTAAAGGCGTAATTACACCCCCCCGAGATTTGAAAAAATACCTCTTTTTCGCAAAAAAATTTATTTTTAATGTAAAATTTTAAAAATTAATACTTAAAAATTTGATTTGTATTTATATTCTGGCAAACAAGTACACAATGCGCCTTTAAATTACAGAAATTAAGAAAAAAATAGTGTGCTGTGCGACGAGTCACACCAGATTACCCCCCCCAGAAACACCTCTGGATCCGCCTTTGTATAGGACCGACGATTTGGAATGAATGAATTATTGGAAATATATATTATCTATAAGTATTAAATTAAAAAAACATTAATATGAAGGGTGGATTGTAGAAAGAAAAGAAAAAATCTGGTGTGACTGGCGCACAGCACACAACTTTCTCTTACCTTCGGTAATCGAAAGATGTGTTCTGTGCTTGTCACACCAGATTTTTGTGTCGACATATATTTAGTTCCCGACAGTACGGAACATTTGAATTCAGATGTAAAATTTATAAGTATGGGAAAATATTTATATTTTGTTACCATGGCAACCATTTCTCCTATCTTTCCTATGAAATACAAGAGTAAAGTGGTCTTCAGAAGATTTCAATCGCAAAATGAGAATATACATTTTAAAGAGCATCTAAAAAATAATTGATTTTTGAATTTAAAAAAAAATCGTTGGAGCAAATTTTGAGAAAATCGAAAAAAACTGAAAAAGTACATCAGTAAAGTACTAGCAATCTTTGGCCGATTTTGATTAAAAGCTTATTTTTCCGGTCCCGGGGGGTGTTTAAGTTAAATATAGAATTTCAACCTCGTAGCTCAATTCCTTCATCCTTAAAATTGAACACACACCCACCCACCCACCCACCCACACACCCACAGACAGACCATGTCGCGAAAACCACTTTTTTGGATTCAGGGGACCTCAAAACGTGAAGATCCATCAAAATCTCGACATCGAATTTTTGACATGAATCCAATACTTTCTCTCTATATATATATATTACATATATACATAGGTAAGAGAAAGTAAAAATGTAGGAAAAGCTCAATTTCCCTTTCTCCTTTTATCATTTCTTTTCAGTGCAAATATTACGAATGAACGAGAAAAACTTGTCTCGAGGGGTCTGAAATGCATTGTATTTATACCAGTTGGGGACAAGTGCGGATACAAGGGGGGGGAGAAGGGGATAATTATCCCCCCCCCCCCCCGAGATTTGAGAAAAAAAATTTTTTTTTTTTTTTTTAATTGTATTTTTAATATAAAATTTTAAAAACTAATACTTAAAAATTTGATTTGTATATATATTCTGGTAAACAACTACAGAATGTACCTTTAAATTACCGATAATAAGAAAAAATTATGTGCTGTGCGACCAGTCACACCAGATTCCCACCCTCCGAGAAACTCCTCTGGATCCGCTACTGGTTTTGCAAATTTGTACGAATTAGCAGGAAATGCGAATAATCGAGTTACGAAATGAATTAGCATTGAATATAAGGGTCCAGCCTATGTTTTTAATAGTAAGGTTCTACTTGTCTGTACAGGTTTTGCCTGATTTCACTATAGGGAAATATTGTTATTTATTATTCAGGCCTTTAGGAAAATAAAATACTAGATAGAAAGAAAACGCAGTAATGGCAAAAATCATTTAATCACGAGGAGAAATTTATTTTAGCAAAGGTGATGAGAAAATAGTGAAATTTCTTTGATTTTATGTGAGATAAAAAGCTTTCTCTGGAAGAGAAATGAGAGAGAACGAGAGAAGACCAGATCACTAGCAAGAGAGAGAATTCGCGAGAGAGAGAATGGTTGATGGATAAAATTATTTCTTTGATTAGTTAATAAAATTATTTATTATATTCTTTGTGAAAATAAACTAGCTTACTGATCAATCGAATAGATATTAGATAATATTTTTACATAAATATAATATGAATTAATTAAAAAATATATTTTCATTTCCTTATTTATCTTATTTTAATTAAATTTATACAACGTTTTGAAATTAAAAAGTAAAAATACCTTTAAAAATAAGGAGGGACGCTAACAGGAGAGCACCGTGCCGACAGGACGCCGCCATGTTGAACGGACACAAGACACAAACAAACACAGATCTAATGTAAACTGAATGGAGCCTCTTCGGCTACTGATGCTTTGCATCTCCTTATTAAGTGAATAGGGCTCTAAGGACAGAGCTATCCAACCAATCATAATTGGCAAAGGGAAATATCAGCTGCTGATCGAGTCTAAGAATTTCGAAAAGCTGGAGAGGGGGTGATGACGTATTAATCAAGTTTTAACCCCACCCCGAGACTTTCCCGGGCATGTTCTGAAGGGATCATTCTAAAATTACCCAAATAGCGGATACGCGTGAGTGTTAATCGGTATGCCATTATAATTTAGATATAAAAATATTAAACAAAAATATGCCTGGACCCAAATATATATCGTAAATAGTATATCGTTTTAAAAAAATCTGGTGTGACTGGTCGCACAGCACACAACTTTATCTTACCTCAGTAATCGAAAGTTGTGTTCTGTGCTTGTCATATCAGATTTTTTGTGTCGACATATATTTAGTTTCCGACAGTAGGATACATTCGAGAGATGTAAAATTTATAAGTATGGGAAAATATTTATATTTTAAGAGAGATGAGAAAAATTAAACATAAATATTATAAATATTAGCAATTTTTTAATTATAAAATAAATGTTTATTTTAACCATGAAAAGAAAAAATAATTTAATATTTGAACCCTGTTATGCATTAGTGTGTCAAGCGCCAAAAAAAATTAAAAATTGAGTTAAGCACGGACGGATATTGTTTCAAATGCTATAATTAATAATATTTTTTATGAAATATGTCCTAAAAAAAATTTATATTTAATGTTACTTGCACAATTGACAAAAAAAAAAAATTATATATTAATAGAATCCAATGAAAACAAAAAAATTTAATGTTAATTTTTCCAAAACGGTAAGTGGCGCTTGACACACTAATGCGTAACGGGGTTCATTTAACTGGTAGGCCTATATATTAGTGTGTATGGAGCTTTTTATTTAGTTTATAACACTGTAACCCTTCTATACCGAAAGCCACGGGTTCGGATCCCAGGCAGAACGATGATTTTATTTAAAACATTTGGATTCCAAATGGATATATTAATTAATAACGGTTATCGTTTAAAGTCTTAAATGGTTTAAGTTGGCGAAAAGACAGTGTGAATGAGTGTGAGTGTGAGTGTGAATGAGAAAAAAATGCGAGTGTTAAAAAAAAACTCTGTAACCATATATGGTTGCTATAACAACCATGATGAAACTTGGAAAATTTAGGTGATTGTAAGAAAGTATTAGGGGAATCAGTACACAGGGGCGGTAAATTAGACAATGATTATCAACAGTTTTTTTTTTTACTTCTATTTTCTTTCAACTTTATAACAGTTCTTTACTGAAATAAATAAACTTTTTTATCCATTTAGTGAAGGAGAATTAATACTTCCTGGTTGTAATTAATTCTCAATGAAATTCTCAAGTTTTAGCGGAAACGGCATGTTTACATTAACTCAGGCAAATTATCATAAAACAAATATTTAGGGTTAAAAAGAGGGTTCCATGATTAAATATTGATAGAACTCTTTGTTAAATAGTCTACCTATTTTACTTTAAAAACAAATCTGGTGTGATGGTCGCACAGCACACAACTTTCTCTTACCTTTTGTAAAAGAAAGTTGTGTACTGTTGTTGTAACACCAGATTTTTTGGGTCGAGATATATTTAGTTTCCGCCAATATATTAGAATTCAAAATTTATAAAAATATTTATATTTTGTTAACATAGCAACCATTTTTCCTAAGATTCCTATATGGTACAAAAGTAAAGTGGCCTTCGAACAATTTTGAGAGCAATATGAGAATATACATTTTAAAGAAGATATAAAAAATAATTGATTTTTAAATTTTAATCAAAAAGGTTAGAGCGAATTTTGAGAAAATTGAAAAAAACTGAAAAAGTATATCAGTAAAGTACTAGTACTTTTTGGTCTATTTGGATTAATAGCTTATTTTCACGTCTCAGGGGGGTGCCTAACTTAAATATAAAATTTCAACCTCCTAGTAGGGCTGGACGGTAATGGATTTTCATTACCGACCTCGATAATGAAAAAAAAACCGGTTTTTCTCGAAAGTCGGTAAAATTTTTTACCGCCCGCGGAACCAAAGTTTGCCGCCGCGGAACATTTTTTTTTTTTTTTTTTAGAGAGCCAATTTTTTGCCGAAACATTTTTTTTTCCGCGGAACCAAAATTTTTAAATTTTTCCCCGGCCGGAAAAATATTTTACCTTTTTTTTAGAGAGCCAATTTTTTGCCGAAACAACTTTTTTTTTAGAGACTCCGATTTTTTGCCGAAACATTTTTTTCTCCAGCGGAACCAAAATTTTTTCCCCACAATTTGGTTTGCCGGCGCGGAACATTTTTTTTCTCGCCGAACCAAAATTTTTTACCGCCCGAAAAATAGGTTTTTACCGACTTTCGAAAAAAACCGGTTTTTATCGAATTAGAGGTTCGTTACCGCGTTTTCGGTAAAAAATTTTTACCGGTTTTTACCGGTAAACCGGTTTACCGTCCAGCCCTACCTCCTAGCTCAATCCCTTCATGCTTAAAATTGAACACACACACACACACACACACATCAGACAGACCATGTTGCGAAAACCACTTTTTTGGATTCAGGGGACCTCAAAACGTATATTCATCAAAATTTGGACATCGAATTTTTGACATGAATCCAATACTTTCTCTCTCTATATATTATTAACATATAGCCTACCCATAGAGGTAAGATAAAGTAAAAAAGGCAACAAAGTTGCAAAACTCCTCGGCTCTTTATTATCACAGCTAATTACGGATGGAAATCGAAATAAAACACATCAATATGTCAAAACAACCACCCCTGGAAAAAAGCTTTTAAAAAAAGCCATGAAAATCTGCCCAGTAGGCCTTCGAAGTATATGCGTTACACACAGACAGAAAGACTTTGTCTTTTATATAATAGTACAATCAAAGAAAGGTTTACTAAAAAAAAGGTAAAATGATATAAATTTTGTATAGAAAATTTTAAGGAGGGAGCGGCAAATTAAATTTTGCCCCCCCCAAAAAATCTCCTCGTTCCGGCCCTGGTACAGATAGAATGATTGATCTACAAAATCTTAACTTTAATAGAAGAAATAAAATAACTTGGAATTAAAAATCAAATTAATTTTTCATTGCATAAATAGCCAAAAAGGAAAATGAATTTTTTTTTATTAAGATAAAATTTTTTTCTTTATCAATAGAAAAAAAAATTTTCTTAAAATAAATATCTTCCTCCATGGATAATGCATGAATGAGTATGTTATGTATAAAAATAAAATAAACTCAATTATAGAATACTCACCATCTGTAGGTTGTCATGGAGGTCACTCAGGTCAAATTCCGTCTCATGCCACAATTTATTTCCATTCAATTGGCTACCAATGGCTTCGTTGTTGAAAATCCCAAATGCATTGGAGAGTAG
Source organism: Euborellia annulipes (assembly GCA_023213315.1). Lineage (NCBI taxonomy): Eukaryota > Metazoa > Arthropoda > Insecta > Dermaptera > Anisolabididae > Euborellia > Euborellia annulipes. The sequence continues at coordinate 8,745 of JAKCPI010016418.1, read as the reverse complement.
TAAATCTACAAAAGAAAACATTCATTAGAATCTCCTCTTATTTAAAGATAATTTTTTTTAAGGTCCTTTTCGGCATCCTAGGCTATTTAGATCCAGTCTCTATTTATTTCAATTGGATTGGAAGCCAATCCCTTTGGTGCAAATGGTCAGCACGCTAACACCATACCAAGTCCCTAGGGCAAGATAATTTTAAAACAAAGAGTACAAAAAAAAGAAAAAAAAAAAAATTCTTTCTTAAGGTGGAATTCCGAGCAACGCGACAGAGCGGCAGCGTCAATAGCGTCACTGCAGCCGCGACAGTGTTTTAGGTAAGGACAATAGGTCGCGTTTGTTTACTGACGCCGGCATCTGTGTCGCAATACTCGAATAGCCTTTCATTTATTTACACATGACATGTTGTGTCGCTCTGCCGCCGCGTCACTGTCGTGGCGTCAGTGACGCTCTGTCGCGTTGCTCGGAATTCTACCTTAAGAGAATGAGAAATTAATTTTTATTTCAACTCCTTTGGGCCCACGGGTCTTGGTGTAGTAGTTAGAGTGCTGGCCATCCGCACCAAGGGTCGCGGGTTCGCATCCCGTCTCATGCTACAATTTATTTCCATTAGATGTAATGGCCTTCGTTGTCGAAAAAGACCTTAATAAAATAGTAAAAAAAAAAAAAACTCCTTTGGATTCCAACATTTAATTTATTTAATAAAAACCTGGTGTGACTGATTGCACAGCACACAACTTTGGTCGATTTTGTTCAAAAGCTTAGTGTCAGGTCCCAGCGGGGTACCTAACTAATATAAAATTTCAACCTCATAGCTCTTTTTGTTCTTGAGATAATTTGTTCACAGACACACTGACAGACAGACCATGTTGCGAAAACCACTTTTTTGGATTCAGGGGACCTCAAAACGTATATATCCATCAAAATCTCGACATCGAATTTTTGACATAAATCCAATACTTTCTCTTTATATAGTCTATAGATTACATATATACATAGGTAAGAGAAAGTAGTTTTAAACAAACCATTTCCTGTTTATTAGATGCATTTAAAAACACATTCAAAGATTAAGACTTTTATTTATCAAATATTAATTAGAATTATGAATGTTAAGTGAGAATTTAGACAGAGAAAGAGAGATTATTTATGTTTCTTTCTATTTAGTTAGTGAAAACAAAGTGGACATACTTTTTAGTTTGACTGTACTTATAAAATGTAATTAATTAAAAATTAAATTCCTATCTGTAAAAATAAAAGTTTTGAGCTACATATTTAGAATAAAAGAGATAATTTATAAAGAATCTTTTTATTTTATAGATAAACAATTGTGTTTAAAAATAGATTCAGAGTGATTAATAAAAAAAAAATGAACACATTTATTTATTTTTAAAATTAATAAGGTTAGACCTACTTTAAAGATATCATTTAAATTGAACCATGGATTATAAGAATGAATAATAATTACCTGATGACGATGATTTCAGGAGAGCCTTAACAAAAGAGAGAGAGAGAGATGCTTGCTAGTGCCGTGTGCAGCAGTCTCTTGCTTATTGGCGTTACTGTTGACTGCCTGGGGCGACGATCGCCGCTCTGGCCGCCGTGGAGGGGAGGTAGGCGGGAGGCCAATGGAGGGGGAGCCCCTCCACCAACAATGAGCTAGAAACAAAATAAAAGATAAAATTAGAACTAAAGATTAATAAATGACTTTTAAAGTCTATAATGACAAAAAAATTAGAAATAAGTTTTTCTCGATAAAGAAAAAATATAGGTTGTATTTATGTGAGTTTCAAGAGAGTAAAAAAGTATTGATATTAACACAAATTTAAATACTCGATATATTTCGGGTTAACAACCCTCGGTTTTACCCTCGTGAAACTCACATAAATACAACCTTTGTTCAAAATGTTTCACTTGAAACCCACACCGCAATCCTTAAATTTAAGAAAAAATATGGAGTGACTGGTCGCACAGCACACAACTTTCTCTTATCTTTCGTAAGAGAAAGTTGTGTACTGTGCTTGTCACACTAGATTTTTTTATGTCGAGATATATTTAGTTTCTGCCGATATATTATAATTCAAGATGTAATAAGGCCCTCGGGGCTTGGCTTAGAGGTTAGCGTGCTAACCTCGTATACCAAACGTCGCGGGTTCGGACCCCAGGCAGTCCGATGATTTTATATAAGGCATTTGGATACCAAATGGCTTATATAAGAATGCCTGGACCCCAATATGTATAATAATAAATAACGGATATCGTTTAAAGTCTTAAATGGCCTAAGTTGCCGAAAAGACTGTGTGAATGTGAGTGTGAATTAGAAAAAAGTATGAATGTTAAAAAAAAAAAAAAATGTAATAAAATTTATAAACATGGGAAACATATTTATATTTTGTTACCATGGCAACCATTTCTCCTATCCTATGAAGTATAAGAGTTAAGTTACTGCATTTGAAGCCTGACCATTAAGGGGGGGGGGGGAGGCAAAGTCCTCTGGCTGGCTGGGGTGGTATTGTATATAATTCGTCTGTCTGTCCATCAGCTTATCTGTCAATCTCTGATCAAATGAGATTTGGCACACTTATAAAGGATATTACGGAGTTAAAGAAAATTAATAAGATAACATATCCCCATTAAACCAATGGAGAAAATCTGATTTTCAAAAATTTTTTAGTATTGGAAGTTTTTATATAACTGGTTAATTGAGCTATCTGTATTGATAGCTCTGAGGATGGCCCTAAACAGGACCGGAACGTCAGTACTGAAGGAATAATAAACGAAAATATAATTAGCTGCTCTCTCTTTTTATTCTCCTTCTACTATAAAAATTTTTTAAGCTTCCTCAAATCCCGAGTACATATAGGAGTTGGTGTTCAAACATAGTGTGTGATAGACGGACATTTAAAATATATATTTAATGGCACCGAATGACAAAAAGGGAAATTTAAACTAAAAAAAAAAAAAAAAAAATAGAGTGCTCCATTCCATTGCTTGCCCGGAAATTTTTTTTCTACTTTCCCTTCCGATTTAATTTGAAACACTATTCACCTGTCATCAATCAATTTGCATCATCATTGTCAATCAGATATATGCTATTTAATATAATTGTCAAAATTTATTTAATGAACAATAACATCTCTTTTATTTGTAATAACCAAATCATAGCTTTTTGATAAATAATGCATATTTTACAATTGGGAAAATTATTTATTCCTCTCTCAGTTCATTTTATGAAAATTTTATTAACGCTAATCAAAGTCTTTATTGTACCATCAAATAATATAATAATACGGATTTTATTAATATTTGGATATTTGATATTCGTATTGAATTGGTAAAAGCATTATTCATTTATTTCATAAGTCCATCTACGAGAGGATATTCAAACGAATTTTTTTTTTTAGTAATTGATTAATCGTGGACTAAGAAAAAAAAGTACAGAAATGGTCCTGATAGATATATGATATAATAATTATTTTCCTTGCTTCTTCTTGGCTCGTTTCGAGGATTCTCGTTAGGCTATTCTTTGCCAAAAAAAAAGTTAGCGCCTTTGTAATGAAACCAGAATTTTAGTAGTTCAATTAAAAAATCACTAACAAAATAAAATTGTACAAATACCTCAAAACCAGCCGATCCTCGATTGTCTTAGAAGAAATAAAATTTTTGAGATGATTACGGCGCTACGAATTTCGTTTTTCAATATTATATAATAATAGTAGTAATCTGAGGAGTAATTTTGATCTTGAAATTTGTACTTAATTTAGGAAATATAATATTTTTTATTGTATTTTGACTATAAGACTATATATAACAAATTTGATTAATGAATTGTTAATATTTATATATAATGATTAACAATTAATATTTTTCATACTTTTTAATTTTATTTTTTAATAAACTTGTATTAAAAATATGTATTATATTGTCTTTGTAACAGTGAACAGAAGAATAGAATAGTAAAGGAGTGTGTTGGCGCAAAAAAAAAAAATAAAAATAACCTCCTCTCTGTTTTTAATCTCCGGGCATAATATTCTTTGGTAATTTATCATATAAATTAAAGGATATCTCAGGCTGATTAGTGCTGCGACCCTGTGGAGACTTTTAGAATTATAAGTATAATTTCTAAAGTTTCCACAAGAGTGCAGCACAAATCAGATATTTTATTCAATTATAAAGATTTACTTTCTATACACAATATATTTATATGATAAATTATACCCGGAGTTCAAAAACAGAGAGGAGGTTTTTTTTTTTTTTTTTTTTTTGCGCCAACACACTCCTCTACTATTCTATTCTCCTGTTCACTATTGTTACAAAGACATTTTTTATATTTTTAAACAAATAAATAAACGTTTTCGGAAAAAAAAGTCGCTTTGTTTACGTAATAAACCCATTCTTCTTGCCAAATTAGAGCTTTATTAATAGAAAATATAATTTAAAAGAAATGAAATATTTATTAAAATACCGGTAAATGCGCACGTATTAATAAAGTTTAAACTCTTTCACTATTAATGGCCAAAACAAAAAACCCTGAAGTTAGAGCAATAAAATACTAATTGTTAGGATTAAGCTTAAAAGACCGGCGGATTAACCTATCTTTGATAATGGCAACTTTGTTTAACTTTGTCTCTGGTCCTGGGCCTGAACGAAATATTAATAAACGGGTGTTTATTTAGGATTAAAACTTTCAACCAAATTATTTTATAAATACTATTTAATAGGTCCCAAACAGATTTTCACCAAACCAAACCGAATATTCCTCAACCTTAGTTTCGCCACCAAACTTTATTTCCTATAAAAATTTTTTCATTTTATCTTTTTTGAATTTTTTCCCCTTAATGAAAATCATTTTCCTTTTTTAGGGAACAAAAATTTTTCTCCCTCAATCAAATTATTTGACCTTTTTTTTTTTCATCGAGTCTCATCCCTTTTCAACTCTGGTTTGGCCGCCAGTTCCCACTCCAAACCAACTCCCCAAACATTTTGCCAACTCCAAACCTAACCAAACCAATATCTTTCCTACTATTTAATTATTTATTGATTGACTGTTAATGCCAAGACGTTAAATTTATAAAAAGTACGAGAGAAAATTCGCAAAATGTTTTTAATACCCTCTTGCTTAGAAATCCGCAAAAGGCGGGCGGCAAAGATAGTAGTCTCTCATGCCTATTCTCTAAGCAAAAACATTAACTTTTAACATCAGCGTTAAAACATTTTAACACCTCCTCGCTTGAAATTGCTATTCTATAAGCAAAAACCACTGGGAACCACTGGTTTAGATTTTTTAACGCTGATGTTATTACTTTACTTTTTGACACCCAATTTATGATGTTAAATTTTAACGTCTGTTTTTAGAGAATAGCCTGTTTATAAAAAAAATATTTGATGACCATTCAATCGATACCACATTCAAAATGTAATTTCATTGTTGATTATTAACATACAAAAATAATTGTGATTGCTAAATAAAAGGTCATTTTAATGATGAAAAATTTTATGGAAAACATATGCATGAAAAGCAAATATGAAAAGGGGAGGGAGAGGGGGGGAGGTAATTTATGTAATTCAAATTACAAACACCCCCTACTCCCACTCCTCTTTTTTTCTCGATCCAATGATTAATAATCTTATTTAGTCATTACAAAAATAAAAATAAAACTCTTGATTATAAATTATAAATGAATTTTGAAGCCATCAATAAAATATTCCGTTGTGAATGATGGTTAGATAGATTAATTTGCCAATGAGTAGAAGAGATTTTTTTTATATAATTTGATTTTCTCTTTAATAATTAATTCATTATCATATGAAATCAGATTCAGAAATAGCAATATAATACATTTAGTAGAGTAAATTACTATTTATGGGTTGAGTAATTCTTATAATATCCTTTGAAAAATAATTCTAATTTTTTTTTGTTTGTTAAATAAACTTTCTCTCTATAAATCAGTGTTTCCCAACCTTTTGAAGTCCAAGGCGCCCCAAAGGTGAGTTGGGAATAACATTACACACTAGGGGCACCCTTCTCAGTTTTTTTCCCCCTAGCTAAACGAAATTTTTGCCGACCTCCAGAAAATTTTTTCCACTTGCGTGATAATAATTTGACCTTTTGTTTTTTTAGGGGAACTAAATTTTTGCCGCCCGCTTTTACAAAGCTTCATTTTTCCCGTTTTACACGAAATTTTTGCCGCTTCCGTTTAAATCATTTTGCCTTTTTTTTTAGCAAAACTTTATTTTTCAGACTCTTTTTTTTACCTAAATATCTCGCGGCACCCCTTAGACATTCTCGCGGCACTCTTGGTTGCCGGGGCACACCGGTTGGGAACCACTGCTATCAATGATAATTTCAAATTTTTATTATCTTTACTAGAAAACTTTTTATAAAATAAAAACTAAAAACGAATTCTAAAATACTAGTTATGGGCACAGACGCTTAATCTCACTAGTAATTGGCACCCTAAAGACTAGTTATGGGCATACTAAACACTTTCACTTCTTTCTGTTCTTTTATGCTAACTGAATGTTTAGCAGGTAGATAAACTTATGAGTTGAAATAAGAAAAAAAGTAAAATAAATGTATATTTAAAATAATCGAACAATGCAGGTAATCCCTACTTGCATTGTTGAAGGAGGTTATGTTATAAACGCGAGTGTTTCATTCAAACTGATTGCTCCGAGCACCCGGATTCTTTATCCTTTTCAAATAAACAAGACGGACAAACGCATCATCTTCATCTTCGCTATCAGTGAGATGATCTTCAAATGATGCCCATAACTAGTAATTCGCCTATTTTATTTATTTTAAAAAGTTAAAAAAAAAGCGACAAGACAATAAGGTTGATTCACTTTTCACTTCATAAGCTTTTAATTAAACAGCTAGGGATTGCCTCATGTTCAATATTGATACACTTTGATTGAAGGATGTGCGCAAGAAGAGAGAGATTCATTCCCTAAAGGGCTTAAGGGGTTGTTTTTTATTTAATTCTAGTCAATCCACCCATCCACCAGAGACTATGTATGAAAAGGGGATCTAATTAAATTGTCATTTATCAAGTTTAATTAGATATTATGAACAGAGGGAAGATAATTTGGATTCTTTGCAAAAAATAATATAAAAATTTGTATTCTTGCGTAGATTATTAAATAAATCAATAAATCGCTATTTATAAGAAATATTGTTGAAATAAAGGGTTGTAGAGAATAAAATACTGGATAATTTACTAAATAGGCCAATGTGTTATTACTCAAAAGATATTTGGAAATTGATGTTTTTTGGCTGTGGAGATTTACTCAGGATTCGCAGGAACTTTGCAGCCAGGAGATTAAATAAAAAAATATTTTATTTAAGTTTTTATTTGCCGACGTTTCGGTCGCCGATCACGACCTTCATTAGGGCAAATAGTTATACACGATCTTAGGTATCTTAATATTCATTACAATTAAATACAATTTCTTTTTAACTTTGATATGTACAAAATGTGGTAAGATTTACTTGCTGCTCGGAAATGATTTGAATAAGAGACCTCCGAGCAGCAAGTAAAGGATAACATTTTGTACATATCAAAGTTAAAAAGAAATTGTATTTAATTGCAATGAATATTAAGATACCTAAGATCGTGTATAATTGACAATTTTTGCCCTAATGAAGGTCGTGATTGGCGACCGAAACGTAGGCAAATAAAAATAAAATAAAATATTTTTTTTATTTAATCTCCTGGCTGCAAAGTTCCTGCGAATCCTGAGGATATTTGGAAATATTAATTCAAAAATTATTAAACGATAAAGATTTAAGAAAAATTTCATCTTCCCGCTGGATTAGGAGATGCTCACATTTTCCAAATTCGCGCTCCTTAATAAAAGAATAATTGATTTGCAAGTTTTTATTATTTTTTTTTAACATCTTGTCAAAATAAATTATTGATTTGAAATCAATTTATATACTATATTTTAGTGTCAGGGTTAGAATAATTTATTGAAAGCTTTTGGACCCTTCGTCAGGCTTATGCTTGTCGCAAAATTAATATATCTATAAATCATTTAATTTACGATAGGCTACGTACATATAAAAGGAGGAAATACAAGAAAGCAAGATATAATAGGACAATACCTAAGAAATACAGGTATCATAAAATATTAATAGCATATATATTTTTCGAAGTAAAAAAAATGAAATTTTATATTTAAGTTAGGCACCCGCCTGGGACGTGACACTAAGCTTTTGAACAAATTTAGTCAAAAAGTACTAGTACTTTACTGATGTATAATTTATACATTTTGCCCTCTATTTGTACGTTTCATTTTTTTGCACGCTAGGTGCACACAAAAACTTGCACCTTTTGACAAAAATAGCGTGCACTTTTTACCATAGGCGACGGAACTGGGTGGGGGCAGGGGTACATTGCCCCCCCCTGCATCCTCTAGGGAGGGGGCAGGGGGGGCAAAATTTCTTCTTTTATTTCATTTATTTTTAAAAAAAATGATATATTTTTACTTTTGAAAAATAAAATCTTCTAAATTAAAAAAAATTAAAAGAGAAGAAATTTATATTTTTCCAAATTTTTTCCAAAAATTTTTGATAAAATCACTACCAAATTTTTTTAAGAATTTTAATTTTATTAAGAATTGTGATTTTATTTAAAATTTTTAAAGTTTTATAGTAGATTTGTTTTTGTTTTATACTATTTGAACATATTAAATTATTTTAATTTTCTAAAAAAAAATTTTTTGCCCCCTCTGATTCAAATTCGTTCTGGCGCC
>JAKCPI010016417.1:0-19081 GCA_023213315.1 Euborellia annulipes | reverse complement strand
TTTAAAACTAGCAATCATTTGAAAAATTGGTCCTGGTGGCGAATATTCGCGCCTCCCCCTTAGACTAGTCCGCGCCAAGGGCGGGATACAAGGGGGTAAAGGGGTAATTACCCCCCTACAAGATTCGAAAAATACACCTTTTTCCGCAAAAAAGAATTTATTTTTAATGTAAAATTTTTAAAATTAATACTTAAAAATTTGATGTGTATTTATATTCTGGTAAACAAGTACAGAATGCGCTTAAATTACCGAAATTAAAAAAAAATAGTGTGCTGTGCGACGAGTCACACCCGATTACCCCCCCCCCCCCCCCCGAGAAACACCTCTGGATCCGCCCTTGGTCCGCGCCTCACAGTTTGGAAAACGCTAGTATAAGGGTATTTTATGGCTGGTGGAATTTGTATCAGGGATGAAAGTTAGAAAAACGAAGCCAGAATTTTTTCTTTAAAAATATATTTTAACTGCTTACGTTTCTGCCTTGGTCAAAGTCATCCTAGGATGATCACTAACAGCTCCGAGGATGGCTTTGACCAAAGCCGAAACGTCAGCTGTTAAAATATATTTTTAGTTTGAGTTTTCTTCTAACTTTCATTCCTGAAGAAAAATATTTTTCTCAAATCTTATTTTCACGCCCTAGGGGGGTGTCTAATTTAAATATAAAATTTCAACCTCCTAGCTCAATTCCTTCATGCTTTAAATTGAACTCAAACAGACACACAGACAGAACATATGCGAAAACAATTTTTTTGGATTCATGGGACCTCAAAACGAGTATATCCATCAAAGTCTCGACATCGACTTTTTGGCATAAATCCAATACTTTCTCTCTATATGCATGTATATGAATATTAACTTATACATATAGGTAAGAGAAAGTAAAAATTCAAATCCTAATTGAGATTAGTTCTATATACAAAAAGATGCGCCCCAGTAAAATTCTAAGTGGACTAATCATATCTTACTTTTCTACCTAATGAAAAAAAATCCGTACAAAATTCTGCAAGGGATTCGATGGGTTCCTAAGTTACTCAGTGTTATTATTATCTGTTTAAGAGAGTTTCGAAATCTTCAAAAATTAATTCCGCCCCAGTAATAAGAAATTTTACAATAACATTAAAATGTTTCTATCCTACTATACTATTTGCTAAATATTGAATATAAATTTTAACTCAAACAGAATGCACTTATTTTTTAGTAAACGTATTAAAAAACATTAATATCTTTATGCATTATAGGGGATGGGGCTTTAACTCCCCTAGTTGATACTTCATACCCCCCCCCCTTTAAGGGAATGCGAGCCTTCACCGAGAAATTACTCTCAAAATAATTTAAATAATTTGAATATATTTATAAATAATTTTTTTTTTTTTTATTTTTGAAATTATTTTATTTTAATTTTCAACCCTTAATCCACCCCTGTGTAAAAGTATATTAAGGAAATTTGATTAACAGAAAGCTTGCCTACCCTCTATACCGAACGTCGCGGGTTCGGAACCCAGGCAGTCTGAAATGGATACCAAATGGCTTAAATAGAAATGCCTGGACCCCCAATATGTATATTATTAATTAATAATGGTTATCGTATAAAGTCTTAAATGGCCTGAGTTGCCGAAAAGAATGTGTGAATGTGTGTGTGAGTGTTGAGTGTGAATGAGAAAAAAGTGAGTGTTTAAAAAAAAAAAAAGATTAAAAATAAAAAACTAATTTTTTTTTTTTCAATGACACCTACACTCCCCATCCCCCTTTCAACAGCTTATATTCTCCCTCTACCCTTAGTGAAATACAAAATATTTAATTTCATATTCAAAAGAATCGTTTTTCGCAGTCAAATTATTTGTTTCTATCATTTTTTTTTTCATCGATAAAATGCATAATAATTACCTTTAATAAGACACTCAAGAGGGTGTGTTGGCTGACGGGGTGGTCAGGGTGGGTTACACTATATTAATTATTCACTTTGATTCACTTTAAACACAATTAAAAAAAGACAACAGCTCGCCGCCTGCCAGCAGGCAACGCACTCGACTGAACGAGAAACGACTCTCTCTCTGCATAGGAATAAATGATGAAAATAACAATTCCCTTTTTATTAAAAGTAAAAAAAATACCTTTTGCTCTAATCTAACTATATTTAGAGATGGAAAAAAATGTCAACAAGTTATTTGGAATATTCCAAGGCCTTTCTTAAATAATCAACCCTTCATCCCCCCTAATCAAAATAATAATCAACGCTATTTTTTAAATGTTTTCTATTTATTTGGCTTCGATTTAGCTAAAATAAATTAAAAAAACATTTTTTTTTAATTTTTCAACCCCTAATCCAATCTTTTTTTTTTTTTAAACTCACACTTTTTTCCCATTCACACACATTTTCACAGTCTTTCCGGCAACTTAAGTCACATAAGACTTTTTACGATAGCCGTTATTAAGAATATTTATATGTTGGGGTCCAGGCATTCTTATTTAAGTCATTTGAAATCCAATCTTAATAAATAAAATAATTAACAATGGGATCGCCTTCGGCGAGTTCGCGTCTAGTCAGAAAAAATTAAAACCCTGAAAAACTTCCCTGGATCCAAGGGCGGATCCAGAGGTGTTTCTCGGGGGGGGGGGGGTAATCTGGTGTGACTCGTCGCACATTACACAATTTTTTCTTTATTTTGGTAATTTAAAGACGCATTCTGTACTTGTTTGTCAGAATATAAATACAAATTACAAGTATTAATTTTTAAAATTTTACATTAAAAATAAATTTTTTTTTAGAAAAAAAGTATTTTTTCAAATCTCGGGGGGGGGGGGGGTAATTATCCCCTTTACCCCTCCCCCCTGGATCCGCCTTTGGGTTTTACACCTAGAATGAGTCTTACTTTAGGCCAGTGGTTTCCAAACTTTATGTTACAACGCCTCCCTTAAAAATATTTAATCGTATGCCGCCCCCCTCCCCCCACCCATTTAATAAAATAATACAAAAACAAAAATTTTTAATACTAAAAAATATAAATTTATATAAAAATGAAAGGTAGGTTAATTAATTTTTAAATTTAATTAACCTACCTTTCATCATGTACACGTCAGAAATAGAAGAATATATTCAACTTATATAAAAATATATTTTTTTATTTATTCATACTTATTATTTTAATTAAATACTCGATGAGCCAATTGATCTTGGTGGCCAATATTCGCCCCTCCCCTTAGACTAGTCCGCGACTCCCTAGGGAGGTGCGCCTCACAGTTTGGAAAACGCTGCAATAGAGAATCCTAAATAAATACAAAATTTCATAAGAATTGGAGAAAATTTTTTTTAATGTGTAAAAAGTTCCAAAAAGGACCCCCCTTTTGAATCGAAATTAAAATACAAATCCCCATAGGGATTTAACATTGGCTCTATGGAAGGTAGAGGAAAGTGAATTTGAAAAATCTGAAATCTTTTCTATGAAGTATAAGAGAAAGTGTGATTCAAAACTCTTCAACGGCAAAATGAGAATATACATTTTAAAGAGCATGTAAAAAATAATTGATTTTTGAATTTTAAACAATTTTGGTGGAGCGGATTTTGAGAAAATCGGAAAAAAACTGAAAAAGTACATCAGTAAAGTTCTAGTACTTTTTGGCCGATTTCGTTCAAAAGCTTATATTGAGTGCCCGGGAGGGTACCTAACTTAAATATAAAATTTCAATCCGTTAGCTCAATTCCTTCATGCTAAAAAAATCGTTACACACAGACACACAGACCAGGGGCGTATATAAGGAGGGGGCCGAGGGGGCCCGGGCCCCCCCCCCCCCCCCGAAATTTCCCAAACACATATACATATATAGGGATATACAGACATCAGCGCAACAAATTTTTCCGCAGGATGGAAAACTTTGGTTCCGCAAAGGAAAAAATGTTCTGCAAAAAATTCCGTGTGAAAAAAAATTTAGTTTCTTAAAAAAAAATTTTCCGCAGAAAATTTTCAGTTCGGGCCCCCCCCCCCCGAAAAAAATTCCCCCTGACACAGACAGAACAATTTGCGGGTCTCACGTTTTTGGACTCAGAGGCCTCAAAACATATGGATCCTGTTATGCAATGGTGTGTCAAAGACCAACATTCAGGGGCGTATTTATGGGGGCCAAGGGGGCCCGGGCCCCCCTGAAATTTCCCAAACACATATACATATATAGGGATATACAGACATCAGCGCAACAAATTTTTCCGCAGGATGGACAACTTTGGTTCCGCAATAGAAAAAATGGTCCGCAAAAATTTCGTGTGAAAAAAATATAGTTTCCATTAAACAAAAAATTTCCGCAAGTAAAATTTTTGAGTTCGGGCCCCCCCCCCGAAAACAAATTTCTATATACGCCCCTGTAACATATTATATTCATCAAAATCTCGACATCGAATTTTTGACATGATCGCAATACTTTTCTCTATATATATTTCATATATAGGGTAAGAGAAAGTAAAAATGGAAATTTTATCTTACTAAAGGCGGGCTACGTAGCTAGTACGACAATTTTGAAAATTACAAGACTATTTTTCTGTTTCACGAAACTCATATTAATCATTCATTCAAGCTATGTAGGTTGTTTATCATCCAGAACTTTTTTCATATAAGATAGCGATTATTTATAAAAATGCATACTTGGCAAAAGTATTTAATCTATCGATAGATAATATTCACTCTAAAGTGAAGAAGAAAAAAATTGGCTGAATGCAGATAGAGTTGATGTCTAAAAGAGAAACTTTGGAGGAAAAAAAAAGATTTTTGGACGAGAATCAGAATGTGTGGCGGCGTGTAAATAATGAGCTCTCGCTAATGAATGAGAAGGCATAAATCGGAGGGTGTGGCTGGCACGCATTTCCACTCCATCACACGCCTGTCCTCACCGATCGACGCCAACTAATTGTTATACTATAGCACGTGCCGTGTCATACATATAGACACAGGTCCGAAGATTTACATGTGACGTTTAATGCCACATCGTGCCATGAATATGAGAGCCATTAAAGCCAGAGACAATAAGTTTCATTTAAAGATTGTAACTATGTAAGATATAGTTGATTACTACTGTTTATTATTTGAATAAGATAGCCTATTAATATTCTATGAATTCATCGATTCGGGCTTGACCAGTCATAGATGTATTTAACAAATGAATGATTGTGTTTATTTGTTGGTGGAACAAACGTCTCATTACCCCCGGAAAACGAACCCAGGACCTACAGACTTTTCGGGGCAATGGTGTGCTAGCCTTTGCACCAAGCCATCGGTCCCCCAATTTGTTGTGGGTATCGAAATGCCCATGAATTGTCAATTTATAATTAATAAATATTTTGAAACATATATCCTAGTGTATAAATTGTATATTGGTATATGTATTGCTCCATGTCTGCAGTTGTTGTAATTAAGTAGGTGAAGGTTAAAACATCAGATGTGAATATTATCTTTTTTAATAATTAAATCTTTTGGCGATCAATTTCGTCTTTTGTGATCATCAGGCCAGGCGTTGGTTAAATAAATATGAACGTTGATATAATTTTGAATTATAATCGTGTATTAATAAAATATTATTTGAGAAGAATAGAATTTTTTCATAGTTAAACTGTCATTTAAATAAGCTGGCCTGATGAAGTCACAAAAGACGAAATCGATGGCCAATTAATAAAAAAGATAATATTCACATCTGCTGTTTTAATCTTCACCTACTTAAATTGTATATTATTTTGAAAAATGATGAAATACACAAATAAATATCTGAATAATAAAATAATGAGAGTGATCCATCAAGATTGATGATTTATTCTCCGGAGTTTTTATAAAAAAAACAATTACACTTTTTTCCCATTCACACACACATATACACAGTCTTTTCGGCAACTTAGGCCATTTAAGACTTTTTACGATAACCGTTATTATGAATATATTAATATATATATTGGGGTTCAGGAATTCTTATTTAAGCCATTTGGTATCCAAATGGCTTAAATAAAATCATCGGACTGCCTGGGATCTGAACCCTCGACCCTTGGTATACAAGGCAGGCGCTACCAACTACGCCAAGACCGAGGGCATTCTCCCGATAATCCTTGTTTATTTACTTTTAATATACAAAAGAGCCTAAGGCCAAAAAAAAAAAAAATTTAAGTCAAAAAATTTAAATTTTATTTCCTAAAAAACATTGTCTAAAACAGTTGAATTCCGATAATTCGTATAGGACCAAGGGCGGATACAAGAGGGGGGGGGGGGGGTAAAGGGGTAATTACACCCCCCCCCCCCCCGAGATTTGAAAAAATACCTCTTTTTCGCAAAAAAATTTATTTTTAATGTAAAATTTTAAAAATTAATACTTAAAAATTTGATTTGTATTTATATTCTGGCAAACAAGTACACAATGCGCCTTTAAATTACAGAAATTAAGAAAAAATAGTGTGCTGTGCGACGAGTCACACCAGATTACCCCCCCAGAAACACCTCTGGATCCGCCCTTGTATAGGACCGACGATTTGGAATGAATGAATTATTGGAAATATATATTATCTATAAGTATTAAATTAAAAAAACATTAATATGAAGGGTGGATTGTAGAAAGAAAAGAAAAAATGTAGGAAAAGCTCAATTTCCCTTTCTCCTTTTATCATTTCTTTTCAGTGCAAATATTACGAATGAACGAGAAAAACTTGTCTCGAGGGGTCTGAAATGCATTGTTTTTATACCAGTTGGGGACAAGTGCGGATACAAGGGGGGGGGGAGAAGGGGATAATTATTTCCCCCCCCCCCCCGAGATTTGAGAAAAAAAATTTTTTTTTTTTTTAATTGTATTTTTAATATAAAATTTTAAAAACTAATACTTAAAAATTTGATTTGTATATATATTCTGGTAAACAACTACAGAATGTACCTTTAAATTACCGATAATAAGAAAAAATTATGTGCTGTGCGACCAGTCACACCAGATTCCCACCCTCCGAGAAACTCCTCTGGATCCGCTACTGGTTTTGCAAATTTGTACGAATTAGCAGGAAATGCGAATAATCGAGTTACGAAATGAATTAGCATTGAATATAAGGGTCCAGCCTATGTTTTTAATAGTAAGGTTCTACTTGTCTGTACAGGTTTTGCCTGATTTCACTATAGGGAAATATTGTTATTTATTATTCCGGCCTTTAGGAAAATAAAATACTAGATAGAAAGAAAACGCAGTAATGGCAAAAATCATTTAATCACGAGGAGAAATTTATTTTAGCAAAGGTGATGAGAAAATAGTGAAATTTCTTTGATTTTATGTGAGATAAAAAGCTTTCTCTGGAAGAGAAATGAGAGAGAACGAGAGAAGACCAGATCACTAGCAAGAGAGAGAATTCGCGAGAGAGAGAATGGTTGATGGATAAAATTATTTCTTTGATTAGTTAATAAAATTATTTATTATATTCTTTGTGAAAATAAACTAGCTTACTGATCAATCGAATAGATATTAGATAATATTTTTACATAAATATAATATGAATTAATTAAAAAATATATTTTCATTTGCTTATTTATCTTATTTTAATTAAATTTATACAACGTTTTGAAATTAAAAAGTAAAAATACCTTTAAAAATAAGAAGGGACGCTAACAGGAGAGCACCGTGCCAACAGGACGCCGCCATGTTGAACGGACACAAGGCACAAACAAACACAGATCTAATGTAAACTGTATGGAGCCTCTTCGGCTACTGATGCTTTGCATCTCCTTATTAAGTGAATAGGGCTCTAAGGACAGAGCTAGGCCAAGCTGTCCAACCAATCATAATTGGCAAAGGGAAATATCAGCTGCTGATCGAGTCTAAGAATTTCGAAAAGCTGGAGAGGGGGTGATGACGTATTAATCAAGTTTTAACCCCACCCCGAGACTTTCCCGGGCATGTTCTGAAGGGATCATTCTAAAATTACCCAAATAGCGGATACGCGTGAGTGTTAATCGGTATGCCATTATAATTTAGATATAAAAATATTAAACAAAAATATGCCTGGACCCAAATATATATCGTAAATAGTATATCGTTTTAAAAAAATCTGGTGTGACTGGTCGCACAGCACACAACTTTATCTTACCTCAGTAATCGAAAGTTGTGTTCTGTGCTTGTCATATCAGATTTTTTGTGTCGACATATATTTAGTTTCCGACAGGATACATTCGAGAGATGTAAAATTTATAAGTATGGGAAAATATTTATATTTTAAGAGAGATGAGAAAAATTAAACATAAATATTATAAATATTAGCAATTTTTTAATTATAAAATAAATGTTTATTTTAACCATGAAAAGAAAAAATAATTTAATATTTGGACCCTGTTATGCATTAGTGTGTCAAGCGCCAAAAAAATTAAAAATTGAGTTAAGCACGGACGGATATTGTTTCAAATGCTATAATTAATAATATTTTTTATGAAATATGTCCTAAAAAAAATTTATATTTAATGTTACTTGCAAAATTGACAAAAAAAAATTATATATTAATAGAATCCAATGAAAACAAAAAAATTTAATGTTAATTTTTCCAAAACGGTAAGTGGCGCTTCGAAATAAAAAAAAAAAAAAAAAATGGCGCTGACACACTAATGCGTAACGGGGTTCATTTAACTGGTAGGCCTATATATTAGTGTGTATGGAGCTTTTTATTTAGTTTATAACACTGTAACCCTTCTATACCGAAAGCCACGGGTTCGGATCCCAGGCAGAACGATGATTTTATTTAAAACATTTGGATTCCAAATGGATATATTAATTAATAACGGTTATCGTTTAAAGTCTTAAATGGTTTAAGTTGGCGAAAAGACAGTGTGAATGAGTGTGAGTGTGAGTGTGAATGAGAAAAAAATGCGAGTGTTAAAAAAAAACTCTGTAACCATATATGGTTGCTATAGCAACCATGATGAAACTTGGAAAATTTAGGTGATTGGAATTAGGGAATCAGTACACAGGGGCGGTAAATTAGACAATGATTATCTATCAACAGTTTTTTTTTTTACTTCTATTTTCTTTCAACTTTATAACAGTTCTTTACTGAAATAAATAAACTTTTTACCATTTAGTGAAGGAGAATTAATACTTCCTGGTTGTAATTAATTCTCAATGAAATTCTCAAGTTTTAGCGGAAACGGCATGTTTACATTAACTCAGGCAAATTATCATAAAACAAATATTTAGGGTTAAAAAGAGGGTTCCATGATTAAATATTGATAGAACTCTTTGTTAAATAGTCTACCTATTTTACTTTAAAAAAAAATCTGGTGTGATGGTCGCACAGCACACAACTTTCTCTTACCTTTTATAAAAGAAAGTT
This sequence comes from Euborellia annulipes, assembly GCA_023213315.1. Lineage (NCBI taxonomy): Eukaryota > Metazoa > Arthropoda > Insecta > Dermaptera > Anisolabididae > Euborellia > Euborellia annulipes. The sequence goes on along the minus strand of JAKCPI010016417.1, from coordinate 9,768 downwards.
GTGTACTGTTGTTGTAACACCAGATTTTTTGTGTCGAGATATATTTAGTTTCCGCCAATATATTAGAATTCAAAATTTATAAAAATATTTATATTTTGTTAACATAGCAACCATTTTTCCTAAGATTCCTATATGGTACAAGAGTAAAGTGGCCTTCGAACAATTTTGAGAGCAATATGAGAATATACATTTTAAAGAAGATATAAAAAAATAATTGATTTTTAAATTTTAATCAAAAAGGTTAGAGCGAATTTTGAGAAAATTGAATAAAACTGAAAAAGTATATCAGTAAAGTACTAGTACTTTTTGGTCGATTTGGATTAATAGCTTATTTTCACGTCTCAGGGGGGTGCCTAACTTAAATATAAAATTTCAACCTCCTAGCTCAATCCCTTCATGCTTAAAATTGAACACACACACACTCAGACAGACCATGTTGCGAAAACCACTTTTTTGGATTCAGGGGACCTCAAAACGTATATTCATCAAAATTTGGACATCGAATTTTTGACATGAATCCAATACTTTCTCTCTCTATATATTATTAACATATAGCCTACCCATAGAGGTAAGATAAAGTAAAAAGGCAACAAAGTTGCAAAACTCCTCGGCTCTTTATTATCACAGCTAATTACGGATGGAAATCGAAATAAAACACATCAATATGTCAAAACAACCACCCCTGGAAAAAAGCTTTAAAAAAGCCATGAAAATCTGCCCAGTAGGCCTTCGAAGTATATGCGTTACACACAGACAGAAAGACTTTGTCTTTTATATAATAGTACAATCAAAGAAAGATTTACTAAAAAAAAAGGTAAAATGATATAAATTTTGTATAGAAAATTTTAAGGAGGGAGCGGCAAATTAAATTTTGCCCCCCCCCAAAAATCTCCTCGTTCCGGCCCTGGTACAGATAGAATGATAGATCTACAAAATCTTAGCTTTAATAGAAGAAATAAAATAACTTGGAATTAAAAATCAAATTAATTTTTCATTGCATAAATAGCCAAAAAGGAAAATGAATTTTTTTTTTTTATTAAGATAAAATTTTTTTTCTTTATCAATAGAAAAAAATTTTCTTAAAATAAATATCTTCCTCCATGGATAATGCATGAATGAGTATGTTATGTATAAAAATAAAATAAACTCAATTATAGAATACTCACCATCTGTAGGTTGTCATGGAGGTCACTCAGGTCAAGTTCCGTCTCATGCCACAATTTATTTCCATTCAATTGGCTACCAATGGCTTCGTTGTTGAAAATCCCAAATGCATTGGAGAGTAGTAAATCTACAAAAGAAAACATTCATTAGAATCTCCTCTTATTTAAAGATAATTTTTTTTAAGGTCCTTTTCGGCATCCTAGGCTATTTAGATCCAGTCTCTATTTATTTCAATTGGATTGGAAGCCAATCCCTTTGGTGCAAATGGTCAGCACGCTAACACCATACCAAGTCCCTAGGGCAAGATAATTTTAAAACAAAGAGTACAAAAAAAAGAAAAAAAAAAAAATATTCTTTCTTAAGGTGGAATTCCGAGCAACGCGACAGAGCGGCAGCGTCAATAGCGTCACTGCAGCCGCGACAGTGTTTTAGGTAAGGACAATAGGTCGCGTTTGTTTACTGACGCCGGCATCTGTGACGCAATACTCGAATAGCCTTTCATTTATTTACACATGACATGTTGTGTCGCTCTGCCGCCGCGTCACTGTCGTGGCGTCAGTGACGCTCTGTCGCGTTGCTCGGAATTCTACCTTAAGAGAATGAGAAATTAATTTTTATTTCAACTCCTTTGGGCCCACGGGTCTTGGTGTAGTAGTTAGAGTGCTGGCCATCCGCACCAAGGGTCGCGGGTTCGCATCCCGTCTCAGGCTACAATTTATTTCCATTAGATGTAATGGCCTTCGTTGTCGAAAAAGACCTTAATAAAATAGTAAAAAAAAAAAAACTCCTTTGGATTCCAACATTTAATTTATTTAATAAAAACCTGGTGTGACTGATTGCACAGCACACAACTTTGGTCGATTTTGTTCAAAAGCTTAGTGTCAGGTCCCAGCGGGGTACCTAACTAATATAAAATTTCAACCTCATAGCTCTTTTTGTTCTTGAGATAATTTGTTCACAGACACACAGACACACTGACAGACACAGCTTGTTGCGAAAACCATTTTTTTGAATTCAAAACGTATATATCCATCAAAATCTCGACATCGAGATAAATCCAATATATAATTAGATATTACTTCATGTACCCGAAAAAAGATATAAGGGTGTGCCGCCGGGAGTTGAACCACGGATCCACCGATTTGCGCTCAGTGTGCCCTTACCACTAGACCACAGCACGGCATTCGGGTATATGAACTCAGTTGGAAAGCAAATAAGTAAGGGCACACTGAGCGCAAATCGGTGGATCCGTGGTTCAACTCCCGGCGGCACACCCTTACATCTTTTTTCGGGTACATGAAGTAATATCTATTTATATAAATCTCCGTTTCGCGGCTTACCTACGCGATGTATATGATATCATAAATATTATATATAATTTCTTATTTATAAATCCAATACTTTCTCTCTATATAGCCTATAGATTACATATATACATAGGTAAGAGAAAGTAGTTTTAAACAAACCATTTCTTGTTTATTAGATGCATTTAAAAACACATTCAAAAATTAAGACTTTTATTTATCAAATATTAATTAGAATTATGAATGTTAAGTGAGAATTTAGACAGAGAAAGAGATTATTATATGTTTCTTTCTATTTAGTTAGTGAAAACAAAGTGAACATACTTTTTAGTTTGACTGTACTTATAAAATGTAATTAATTAAAAATTAAATTCCTATCTGTAAAAATAAAAGTTTTGAGCTACATATTTAGAATAAAAGAGATAATTTTTACAGAATCTTTTTTTATTTTTATAGATAAACAATTGTGTTTAAAAATAGATTCAGAGTGATTAATAAAAAAAAATGAACACATTTATTTATTTTTAAAATTAATAAGGTTAGACCTACTTTAAAGATATCATTTAAATTGAACCATGGATTATAAGAATGAATAATAATTACCTGAGGATGATGATTTCAGGAGAGTCTTGACAAAGAGAGAGAGAGAGAGAGATGCTTGCTAGTGCCGTGTGCAGCAGTCTCTTGCTTATTGGCGGTACTGTTGACTGGCTGAGGCGACGATCGCCGCTCTGGCCGCCGTGGAGGGGAGGTAGGCGAGAAGCCAATGGAGGGGGAGCCCCTCCACCAACAATGAGCTAGAAACAAAATAAAAGATAAAATTAGAACTAAAGATTAATAAATGACTTTTAAAGTCTATAATGATAAAAAAAATTAGAAAAAAGTTTTTCTCGATAAAGGAAAAATATAGGTTGTATTTATGTGAGTTTCAAGAGAGTAAAAAAGTATTGATATTAACACAAATTTAAATACTCGATATATTTCGGGTTAACAACCCTCGGTTTTATCTTCGTGAAACTCACATAAATACAACCTTTGTTCAAAATGTTTCACTTGAAACCCACACCGCAATCTTTAAGTTTAAGAAAAAAATATGGTGTTACTGGTCGCACAGCACACAACTTTCTCTTATCTTTCGTAAGAGAAAGTTGTGTACTGTGCTTGTCACACTAGATTTTTTTATGTCGAGATATATTTAGTTTCTGCCGATATATTATAATTCAAGATGTAATAAGGCCCTCGGGGCTTGACTTAGAGGTTAGCGTGCTAACCTCGTATACCAAACGTCGCGGGTTCGGACCCCAGGCAGTCCGATGATTTTATATAAGGCATTTGGATACCAAATGGCTTATATAAGAATGCCTGGACCCCAATATGTATAATAATAAATAACGGATATCTTTTAAAGTCTTAAATGGCCTAAGTTGCCGAAAAGACTGTGTGAATGTGAGTCTGAATGAGAAAAAAGTATGAATGTTAAAAAAAAAATGTAATAAAATTTATAAACATGGGAAACATATTTATATTTTGTTACCATGGCAACCATTTCTCCTATCCTATGAAGTATAAGAGTTAAGTTACTGCATTTGAAGCCTGGCCATAAAGGGGGGGGGAGGCAAAGTCCTCTGGCTGGGGGTGGTATTGTATATAATTCGTCTGTCTGTCCATCAGCTTATCTGTCAATCTCTGATCAAATGAGATTTGGCACACTTATAAAGGATATTACGGAGTTAAAGAAAATTAATAGGATAACATGTCCCCATTAAACCAATGGAAAAATTCTGATTTTCAAAAATTTTTTAGTATTGGAAGTTTTTATATAACTGGTTAATTGAGCTATCTGTATTAATAGCTCTGAGGATGGCCCTAAACAGGACCGAAACGTCAGTACTGAAGGAATAATAAACGAAAATATAATTAGCTGCTCTCTCTTTTTATTCTCCTTCTACTATAAAAATTTTTTAAGCTTCCTCAAATCCCGAGTACATATAGGAGTTGGTGTTCAAACATAGTGTGTGATAGACGGACATTTAAAATATATATTTAATGGCACCGAATGACAAAAAGGGAAATTTAAACTAAAAAAAAAAAATATGGGGATTGACTTCCCCGAGACTTTCTCGTATATTCTTTTGGAATTACGTCTGGGTGTGTGTGTGAACACGATTGCTTAAAAACCAAAGCAGCTAGATCGATGAAATTTGGTATATGCTCCTTACACTAAAATTGTAGATTTCTATCAACTTTTGGAGTAAATACGTCACTTGGAAGTAGTACTTTACTTAAAAAGTTTTTTCAAAAATTTCGAAATTTTCAATTTTTTTGTTATATTATGATAAAATACTCTATTTTAAAAAAGCTTTTATTCTTTGACATTTTTACGAAAACTGAATAGTTTTTGAAATAATCACAGAAGAAATAGAAAATATTCGTTAATTTTGATAAAAAATCAAAACAAAATCATACAGGTGTCATTAAAAAAAGGATAAATATAAACAAATTCATTTGTTTCACAAATTCATTTGTTTATATTTACCCTTTTTTTAATGACACCTGTATGATTTTGTTTTGATTTTTTATCAAAATTAACGAATATTTTCTATTTCTTCTGTGATTATTTCAAAAACTATTCAGTTTTCGTAAAAATGTCAAAGAATAAAAGCTTTTTAAAATAGAGTATTTTATCATAATATAACAAAAAAATTAAAAATTTCGAAATTTTTGAAAAAACTTTTTAAGTAAAGTACTACTTCCAAGTGACGTATTTACTCCAAAAGTTGATAGAAATCTACAATTTTAGTGTATGGAGCATATACCAAATTTCATCGATCTAGCTGCTTTGGTTTTTAAGCAATCGTGTTTACACACACACACACACACACACACACACACACACACACACACACACACACACACACACACACACACACAGACATAATGCCAAAAATGGTTTTTTTGGACTCAGGGAGGTCTAAAACGTGGAGAAACATCAAAATCTCGAAGTCGAATTTTTTTACGATTACATAACTTTCTCTATACGAGAAAGTAAAAAAATAGAGTGCTCCATTCCATTGCTTGCCCGGAAATTTTTTTTCTACTTTCCCTTCCGATTTAATTTGAAACACTATTCACCTGTCATCAATCAATTTGCATCATCATTGTCAATCAGATATATGCTATTTAATATAATTGTCAAAATTTATTTAATGAACAATAACATCTCTTTTATTTGTAATAACCAAATCATAGCTTTTTGATAAATAATGCATATTTTACAATTGGGAAAATTATTTATTCCTCTCTCAGTTCATTTTATGAAAATTTTATTAACGCTAATCAAAGTCTTTATTGTACCATCAAATATAATAATACGGATTTTATTAATATTTGGATATTTGATATTCGTATTGAATTGGTAAAAGCATTATTCATTTATTTCATAAGTCCATCTACGAGAGGATATTCAAACAAAGAATTTTTTTTTTTAGTATTTGATTAATCGTGGACTAAGAAAAAAAAAGTACAGAAATGGTCCTGATACATATATGATATAATAATTATTTTCCTTGCTTCTTCTTGGCTCGTTTCGAGGATTCTCGTTAGGCTATTCTTTGCCAAAAAAAAAGTTAGCGCCTTTGTAATGAAACCAGAATTTTAGTAGTTCAATTAAAAAAATCACTAACAAAATAAAATTGTACAAATACCTCAAAACCAGCCGATCCTCGATTGTCTTAAAAGAAATAAAATTTTTGAGATGATTACGGCGCTACGAATTTCGTTTTTCAATATTATATAATAATAAAATAATTATTATTATTTTTTTTTTCCCCCAACAAAAAAAAAAAAAACACATACTTTGCATTTTACCTGTCAACAGCCCCCCAACCCCCCACACAACGGTAACCCAATTTTTGGGCAGCCCGGGAAACCCCTATCATTAAGAAAACAATTCGATAATATCACATTTATATTACAAATAATGGTAGTAATTTGAGGAGTAATTTTGATCTTGAAATTTGTACTTAATTTAGGAAATATAATATTTTTTATTGTATTTTGACTATAAGACTATATATAACAAATTTGATTAATGAATTGTTAATATTTATATATAATGATTAACAATTAATATTTTTCATACTTTTTAATTTTATTTTTTAATAAACTTGTATTAAAAATATGTATTATATTGTCTTTGTAACAGTGAACAGAAGAATAGAATAGTAAAGGAGTGTGTTGGCGCAAAAAAAAAAAAATAAAAATAACCTCCTCTCTTGTTTTTAATCTCCGGGCATAATATTCTTTGGTAATTTATCATATAAATTAAAGGATATCTCAGGCTGATTAGTGCTGCGACCCTGTGGAGACTTTTAGAATTATAAGTATAATTTCTAAAGTTTCCACAAGAGTGCAGCACAAATCAGATATTTTATTCAATTATAAAGATTTACTTTCTATACACAATATATTTATATGATAAATTATACCCGGAGTTCAAAAACAGAGAGGAGGTTTTTTTTTTTTTTTTGCGCCAACACACTCCTCTACTATTCTATTCTCCTGTTCACTATTGTTACAAAGACATTTTTTATATTTTTTAAACAAATAACCGTTTTCGGAAAAAAAGTCGCTTTGTTTACGTAATAAACCCATTCTTCTTGCCAAATTAGAGCTTTATTAATAGAAAATATAATTTAAAAGAAATGAAATATTTATTAAAATACCGGTAAATGCGCACGTATTAATAAAGTTTAAACTCTTTCACTATTAATGGCCAAAACAAAAAACCCTGAAGTTAGAGCAATAAAATACTAATTGTTAGGATTAAGCTTAAAAGACCGGCGGATTAACCTATCTTTGATAATGGCAACTTTGTTTAACTTTGTCTCTGGTCCTGGGCCTGAACGAAATATTAATAAACGGGTGTTTATTTAGGATTAAAACTTTCAACCAAATTATTTTATAAATACTATTTAATTATTTATTGATTGACTGTTAATGCCAAGACGTTAAATTTATAAAAAGTACGAGAGAAAATTCGCAAAATGTTTTTAATACCCTCTTGCTTAGAAATCCGCAAAAGGCGGGCGGCAAAGATAGTAGTCTCTCATGCCTATTCTCTAAGCAAAAACATTAACTTTTAACATCAGCGTTAAAACATTTTAACACCTCCTCGCTTGAAATTGCTATTCTATAAGCAAAAACCACCGGGAACCACTGGTTTAGATTTTTTAACGCTGATGTTATTACTTTACTTTTTGACACCCAATTTATGATGTTAAATTTTAACGTCTGTTTTTAGAGAATAGCCTGTTTATAAAAAAAATATTTGATGACCATTCAATCGATACCACATTCAAAATGTAATTTCATTGTTGATTATTAACATACAAAAATAATTGTGATTGCTAAATAAAAGGTCATTTTAATGATGAAAAATTTTATGGAAAACATATGCATGAAAAGCAAATATGAAAAGGGGAGGGAGAGGGGGGGAGGTAATTTATGTAATTCAAATTACAAACACCCCCTACTCCCACTCCTCTTTTTTTCTCGATCCAATGATTAATAATCTTATTTAGTCATTACAAAAATAAAAATAAAACTCTTGATTATAAATTATAAATGAATTTTGAAGCCATCAATAAAATATTCCGTTGTGAATGATGGTTAGATAGATTAATTTGCCAATGAGTAGAAGAGATTTTTTTTATATAATTTGATTTTCTCTTTAATAATTAATTCATTATCATATGAAATCAGATTCAGAAATAGCAATATAATACATTTAGTAGAGTAAATTACTATTTATGGGTTGAGTAATTCTTATAATATCCTTTGAAAAATAATTCTAATTTTTTTTTTGTTTGTTAAATAAACTTTCTCTCTATAAATCAGTGTTTCCCAACCTTTTGAAGTCCAAGGCGCCCCAAAGGTGAGTTGGGAATAACATTACACACTAGGGGCACCCTTCTCAGTTTTTTTCCCCCTAGCTAAACGAAATTTTTGCCGACCTCCAGAAAATTTTTTCCACTTGCGTGATAATAATTTGACCTTTTGTTTTTTAGGGGAACTAAATTTTTGCCGCCCGCTTTTACAAAGCTTCATTTTTCCCGTTTTACACGAAATTTTTGCCGCTTCCGTTTAAATCATTTTGCCTTTTTTTTTTAGCAAAACTTTATTTTTCAGACTCTTTTTTTTACCTAAATATCTCGCGGCACCCCTTAGACATTCTCGCGGCACTCTTGGTTGCCGGGGCACACCGGTTGGGAACCACTGCTATCAATGATAATTTCAAATTTTTATTATCTTTACTAGAAAACTTTTTATAAAATAAAAACTAAAAACGAATTCTAAAATACTAGTTATGGGCACAGACGCTTAATCTCACTAGTAATTGGCACCCTAAAGACTAGTTATGGGCATACTAAACACTTTCACTTCTTTCTGTTCTTTTATGCTAACTGAATGTTTAGCAGGTAGATAAACTTATGAGTTGAAATAAGAAAAAAGTAAAATAAATGTATATTTAAAATAATCGAACAATGCAGGTAATCCCTACTTGCATTGTTGAAGGGAAGGTTATGTTATAAACGCGAGTGTTTCATTCAAACTGATTGCTCCGAGCACCCGGATTCTTTATCCTTTTCAAATAAACAAGACGGACAAACGCATCATCTTCATCTTCGCTATCAGTGAGATGATCTTCAAATGATGCCCATAACTAGTAATTCGCCTATTTTATTTATTTTAAAAAGTTAAAAAAAAAGCGACAAGACAATAAGGTTGATTCACTTTTCACTTCATAAGCTTTTAATTAAACAGCTAGGGATTGCCTCATGTTCAATATTGATACACTTTGATTGAAGGATGTGCGCAAGAAGAGAGAGATTCATTCCCTAAAGGGCTTAAGGGGTTGTTTTTTATTTAATTCTAGTCAATCCACCCATCCACCAGAGACTATGTATGAAAAGGGGATCTAATTAAATTGTCATTTATCAAGTTTAATTAGATATTATGAACAGAGGGAAGATAATTTGGATTCTTTGCAAAAAATAATATAAAAATTTGTATTCTTGCGTAGATTATTAAATAAATCAATAAATCGCTATTTATAAGAAATATTGTTGAAATAAAGGGTTGTAGAGAATAAAATACTGGATAATTCACTAAATAGGCCAATGTGTTATTACTCAAAAGATATTTGGAAATTGATGTTTTTTGGCTGTGGAGATTTACTCAGGATTCGCAGGAACTTTGCAGCCAGGAGATTAAATAAAAAAATATTTTATTTAAGTTT
>JAKCPI010016415.1:0-17150 GCA_023213315.1 Euborellia annulipes | reverse complement strand
AAAAAAAGAAGATATTTTCACTTTCTGTTTTTGTTAATCCATACCAATTGAACCAATGGTTTTGATTTTTTTGATTTTGTTTATAAATTTTTCTCTATTCATAGGAGTTCAAAACATGCCAATTTTTATTTTTTTGCTAACCCGTTTCTGAATGGCGGCTATTTTCGTAACTTCTTTGACTTTTCAGGCAATAGCATTAAAATAAAATCATTGGACACAAATAGATATTCGAATTTTGGAGTTTAGGCGTTCACAGTTGTCATCATTAGTAAAGAATTTGATTTTCGGCTTAACTCTGGTTTGTTGCTGTGATCAGCTTACAACGTTTCGGCCACTCATTCTGTGACCTTCTTTTCAGATACAATTCAGCTAAGATCATAAAGGTTGTTACATCTGTGATCTTTATAATCTTAGCTGAATTGTGCCTGAAGAAAGGCCACAGAATGAGTGGCCGAACACGTTGTAAGTTTTACAAAATAAACCAGAGTTAAGCCGAAAATCAAATTCTTTTACTCCACAATAGATATTGTAAGACAAATTTTTGTCAGCGAATTTGCTCCCTTTTGAATGCTTACATTATTTCCAATCCTAGTGATATTGGCCTCCAAAATTTGCCAACAAAAAACAACTTTTTTTCTCGTTTTAGAGCTTAATTTTTAAATTTTCGGAGTTAATTATAAAATTTAATTTTTTTCTACTATAGTAGAGTACTCATAAAAAAAATAAGTTCGTTTTTTTTAAGTGAATTTTTGCTATTTTTAAAATTTTTTATTTTTTGAAAATTTGAAGCTTATAAAGAATATCAGCTAAACTTCTCTGCACCTTTCAATCAAAAAATGATGTGTTTGTCAACAGTTTAGATCTATTGTATCGAAAGATACTTATTTTTAAAGCTGATGTCTGCAAAGTCAAAAGTTACGAAAATGACCGCCATTTTGAAACGGGATAGCATGGGCGACTTTATCAAAATGGCCGCCACTCAGCTATAATACTGTATTATAATAAAAATTCTTTGATGTTTGAGTCTTTCTTTTAATAATTCCAAAGAATGCAATGAGTTCCAAAGTTAAAGTCCACTAGGCCTAGTAGATAAAAACCTTTCATTTTTTTTGTTCTTAAGCTGTTGAGGCTATTTAAGGTTTTACTTTATTTATATTTATTGGTTTTACTTTATTTATATTTATTGATTTATATATATTGATAAATACCGATAACAACCTGGTAACGTTGAGCACTCTGATCCTCGAGGCCACCCACCCAAGGTTGGCATTGCCTAACTGCAACGATCTTGGTGGCTGTTGCTCTAATCCGTTGCCAAGTCTTTAAACTTATAAAAATCTTGATTGATTTTCTAAATTCGAAAATATTCATTAAAAATTTTACTTATTTTTTTTTTTAACAGTCAAATAATCACATCGTGAAAGCGCATGCCACATTCACTATACATGGCTCTAAACCTCTGGGGTCGCAACAGCTTAACCCGGAAGCAGTGAACTGAAATCATCGTTAATCGATGGAAAGGTCCCTGATGATACTTAAGATCGGTCCAGAGAATAATAACTATAATTAGCCTAATATAACCTTATCCTTGAATCTGTTCCGTAAACTATAAATCAGTTTAATTTAAAAATTATATAGGCATACTGATAAACCCCATTTAAATTCTTTAACATTTGTTTACATTAACAGGTTTGTTTTATTAATTTAAACAAGGTTGGAGTTCCGCACTTTATAAATTAATGATTATTAAATAAAACTAAACAAAATGACCTTATTTTTTAATTTAATTTTACAATAATTTATAATAATTTGTCCATTTATATTAATTTATTCGATATACATTTCGTTCCGCATTAATAAAATGTTTCTTTAGATATTATTTTTTGAATCATTCTTCTAAATTTGGCTGCCGAGAGATTTGATAGGAAGAATACATTCATTTAAAAAAACTGGTGTGACAAGCACAGAACTCAACTTTCTCTTACCGAAGGTAAGAGTTTTAGTTTCCGCCGATATATTAGAATTCAAGATATCTATATATATATATAAATTCGCTAATGTCCGTCCGTCTGTCTGTCTGTCACGCTCTATTTAGGCAACTTCCCGTTGGAATTTTGAAAGTAGTTATTTATTTCCTTAATTTTAAACCTTTGGTTCAGTTTAAAAAAAATCGATTTTCTATAACATTTGCATGGTAAAAAAAAATATTTTTGAAACAATAACAAATGTTATTAATTCTGTTTTTGATGAGAACTTAGAAGTTTTCACTTTATTTATATTTATTTTATTGTCAAATATGAGGGGACGATCTACACGCTGGTTAGTCGAGGCCACCGACCCGAGGTTCATTGCTTTACTAGCAAAGATCAAATGTAATGAATTGAAATTTATTTTTTTCTAATATTTTTTTTTTCCTTTTAAACAAATACTGTACGTGTCATTATTATCTTATTGTAAAATGTATTGAAAATTTTTGCATAATAATAACATAAGATAATTTTAAAGGAATAACAAATAATTGGTTCAACTAATAATTATTAAAAAATTTTATTTCTTGCCGAAGGGTAAGAGAGAGTTGTGTGCTGTGCTACCAGTCATACCAGATTTTTTTTTTTTAATTTGTTTAAGGTCTTTTCTGGCCTTTGAGGCCATTTAGACCCCCTCCCGATTTATTTAAATTGATTCGAATTAAGTTTCTTCAGTTCTGAACCCTCCATATGTTAATACATATAGAGAGAAGAAAGTAGGCCTATTGGATTCATGTCAAAAAAATTCGATGTCCCGAAATTATGCTGAGGAACTTTTGACAGTTGGAACAATTTAATCTATCTCTCTTTAGAAACAGTATTCAAGGTACATGTCTTTATTCTATCCTAATCAGCCCACGGGATATTATTTAGACTCTAGCACAAAAGGCGGATACTCACCACTGTGCCAAGGCCCAAGGACGAGTGAGAATTTAAAGATAATGACTTTTTTGATGCTACATTCAAATGCTTTAAGCATAATTAAAATTGAGCAAGATAGGGTTATTAAAAAAATGTATCTTTTCTTATTATAATAATCTTTCTATACTAAAATTTATTATTAAATATTTAAGGTAATTTACCTGAAGAATGGTCAAAAAATAAAAGAAATAAAATTAATAAGCTAATAGAACGATAGGTATGCCTATTTGCGAACAATCTCGAAAATTGCTACAAATCCTGCGATTTGTTAAACCTGTGAATTTTTACATATATCTCTAATATAACAATAGTTTACTATTTTAACGGGGAGGTATATCAAAACATTTTCCTTTCTTTTAAAAAAATGTAAATATGTCTATTTATGTAGTTTATGTTTATTTTTATTTCCTATTTATCATTTTATTATCATTCGTACATTCTTTTATTTTTGCACACGTAGAATGAATGAATGGGTTAAACAAAGGTCAAAATTTTGACAATCGAATTTATTATAAGTACCTTATTTTTGTTATTAATTCTATTTTTAAATTAAATTCATTGTCTGATAGGAAATAAGTCAATCTCAAGTAGACAGTTGTTAAACGATTAATTCACCAATAAGTAATTATAACCGCGTCATTCCTCGTCAAATTAAAATACTTTTAAAACTCAACATCTCAGATTTCTATCAAATTTGGATCACTTATTATGATCCTGACTTTGATAACTATTTTGTTTATAATTTTGTTAATAATAAACAGATTTTTACTTTCTCTTATCTCTAAATATATGTTAATATATAGAGAGAGAAAGTATTGGATTCATGTCAAAAATTCGATGTCGAGATTTTGATGGATATACACGTTTTGAGGACCCCTGAATCCAAAAAAGTGGTTTTCGCGACATGGTCTGTCTGTCTGTCTGTCTGCTTGTCTGTGTTTATCCAATTTAAAGCTTGAAGAAATTGAGCTAGGAATTTAAAATTTTATATTTAAGTTAGGCACACCCCTAGGTCGTGAAAATAAGCTTTTAAACAAAATTGGTCAAAAACTAGTAGTTTTACTGATGTACTTTTTCAGTACAAAAATTAAATATAAAATTTCAACCTCCTAGCTCAATTTCTTCATTCTTAAAATTGAACACATACCCAGAGACAGACCATGTCGCGAAAACCACTTTTTTGGACCCAGGGGACTTCAAAACTTGTATGTCCATCAAAATCTCGACATCGAATTTTTGACATGAGTCCAATACTTTCTCTCTCTATATAGGCCTATTAACATAGAGGTAAGAGAAAGTAAAAAAAATACCCCGGCACCGAAATCACCTTAGGCGGGTGCCGCGCCTTGTGATGTTAAAAATATAAATTATCAAACAAGGATAATTTAAATTTTACCTGCAATGAGGAAAAAAATAAAAATTTATTTTTATTTTATACAAAATTCCAAACATATTCTCTTTAAGTTATACAAAATTTTCCTAACTTCCAACAATAATAACGTTTCGAAATCTATTTGAATGATGAAAAATATTTATAAATAAGAATATATATAATATTTAAGATATTATATACATCGCGTAGGTAAGCCGCGAAACGGAGATTTATATAATTAGATATTACTTCATGTACCCGAAAAGAAAGGGGGCCGCTGGGAGTAAACAGATCCACCGATTTCGCTCGTGTGCCCTTACCACTAGACCACAGCACGACATTCGGGTATATGAACTCAGTTGGTGAGTTCATATACCCGAATGTCGTGCTGTGGTCTAGTGGTGGGCACACTGGCGCAATCGGTGGATCTGTGGTTCAACCCCAGCGGCCACACCCTTATATCTTTTTTCGGGTACTGGTAATATCTAATTATAAAATGAAAAATATTTTTCATTTATATTGTTTCTATTAATAAGTGCTGAATTTTATTTAAACAATTACAATATCTACTTCTAAATTGAGTAGTTTTTTTAATTCATCTTTGCGGCCTCTGACTCCATTTTATACTTTCTTTTACCTCTATATATGTTAATTTATAGGGAGAGAAAGTATTGGATTCATGTCAAAAATTCGATGTCGAGGTTTTTACGGATATACACGTTTTGAGGTCCCCTGAATCCAAAAAAGTGGTTTTCGCGACATGGTCTGTTTGTGTGTCTGTCTGTCTGTCTGTGAACAAGATCGAAAAGAGCTAGGAGGTTGAAATTTTATTTTTTAGTTAGACACCCCACTGGCACGTGTCACGAAGCTTTTTAACAAAATCGACCAAAGAGTACTAGTACTTTACTGATGCACTTTTTCTTTTTTTTTCGATTTTCTCAAAATTCGCTCCAACGATTTTGTTTAAAATTCAAAAATCTATTATTTTTTAGATGCAAATGTATATTCTCATTTAGCCATTGAAATCTTCTGAAGACCACTTTACTCTTTTTTTTTTTTTTTTTTTTAAACATTCACACTTTTTTCTCATTCACACTCACACTCACACACACATTCACACTGTCTTTTCGGCAGCTCAGGCCATATAAGACATTTACGATAACCGTTATTTATGAATTTATATATATTAGGGTCCAGGCATTTTTATTTAAGCCATCTGGTATCCAGATGACTTAAATAAAATCATCGGACTGCCTGGGGTCCGAACCCGCGACGTTTGGTATATGAGGTTAGCACGCTAACCTCTACACCACGCACTTTACTCTTGTACTTCATAGAAAAGATAGGAGAAATGGTTGCCATGGTAACAAAATATAAATATTTTCCCATACTTTGAAATTTTACATATTGAAATTCGAATATACCGTACTCTCGGAAACTAAATATATGTCGACACAAAAAAATCTGGTGTGACAAGCACAGAACACAACTTTCGATTTCCAAAGGTAAGAGAAGTGTGTGTGCTGTTCGACCAGTCGCAATTTTTTTTTTAAATTAAGGCCTTTTTCGGCATCGAAGGCCATTTAGAACCCGTCTCCTATTAATTTCAATTGGATTGGTAGCCAGCCAATCCAATTGAGATGCCATTAGGCTTTGTGCTTTTTCATTCTACTGTATATTTATTATTAATATTGGTGCCTACTGGTTGCTTAGGGGCCCGCATCTAGACAGTTTGTGGATTTCGACAACGAGCTGCCCGAGCTGGGACAGGCAGTCCTTCAGTTCTTTGTATGTCTGTCTCTTCCTTATCTTTTCAACAGTCATCAGACCGTACGACGGGCCGGTCTGTCCTATTTATTCCGGTCGCAAAAACGTATTATAGGGTTGGAGGGAAAAATGAGATCCGCCGACCCCGCATCGCGGGAATAAGGCGAGGACAGAAGAAGAAGAAAAAGATTGGTGGCTACCGGAGGACGTTCCACCCGCTCGTTTCTAGAGGCTACCAATCCAAGATTCAGCCGTGCTTTGTTTATGGAAATCAATTTCTGTACATGACCTATCGTTTTATTTCCTTAAAACAAATGATTATTTTTTTTCTTCTCTATCGATTTGAATAGGAATTCAATTTGGAATTCAAGTCTTAGAGCAAAAACAGTTAAGAATTGAAGCAAAATTTGTTCTGGCTACGCTTGAAATGTTTTATAAAATTATAAGCCCAAGATTTCATAATGCCCCCTGCAATTTTATATTTATCCTTTGATGAGGAAAAACGTTTAATTCTCATTTTTTTTCATTAAATTATTTTTTTTTTTTAAATATTATCTACGGCTAAAGAGAGGAGACAACAGTGACGTTTCGGTAGTTTATGCGACATTTTTCAAAACATGTTTAGCAGGGGAAAAAAGTTTAATTAGTTTTCAATCGAAAGCGAGCTCTTTGGTAGGCATCTCGATTACAAATTATGGAAAAATATAAATTATAATGGAGCTTTACATTGGGATTTTTAAGTCTTTTTCGGCTTGTGATTCCATCTATATTTATTTTATTTATTATATTTGGTTTTGCTGTCTGTTTTGGTAAGAAAAAGAAAGTGCCAATTGGGGATTTAAAATTTATTTTATTTTTCCATTATCTTTTCATTATCTTTTTAATGCCACTGTTGAGGAATAGTTATATCTGTGAATTGGCTTATTGATAGCCAACGATAAGACTGAAATTATTTTGGCTGATAATTTAATTTAATCCTTCCCCCCCCCCCCCGTGGCCAAGAGGCTAGAGATGTTGACAAATATCAGTATTAGTAGTCATAAAGCCACGGGGCGTGGGTTCGGATCCCAGGCAATCCCATTAATATTTATTTAAATTTTTTGGGTACTAAATGGTATAAATAAATATTATTCTACATAATAAATAAATACTCCTGGTCCCAAATATATATCGTAAATAATATTTGTATTGTATAAAATTCTATATGGCCCCTAGGCCATAGCTCTGAGTAGAGAGTTTCGGCCTCTGATGCTAGGGCTCAAGGGTTCGCCGTCCCGTCTCATGCGACAAAAAATTATTTCAATTGAATTGGCTACCAATGGCCTTCAATGCCGAAAAAAGACCTTAAATAAAAAATAAAAATAAAATATTCAATATGGCCTAAGATGCGTAAAGTCTTAAAAAAAATTAATTTAAATAAATTCACCCCAACTCCAACCCCCTTGGCCAAGAGGTTAAAGATATTTACAGCCTCAAAAGCTAAGGAGATTGGGTTCGGATTCCTGGCAGTCCGATGAATATTTATTTAAATCAATTAGATAGCAGTTGGTAGAAATAAATGTGCCTGAAACATCTATATATCGTAAATAAAAATATTGATAGCCCTCGGGGCTTGGCGTAGAGGTTAGCGTGCTAACCTCGTATACCAAACGTCGCGGGTTCGGACCCCAGGCAGTCCGATGATTTTATTTAAGCCATTTGGATACCAAATGGCTTAAATGTCCTCTCTCCCACCCTATTCCTTATGTACATTAATGATCTCATGGGAGTAACCTCCAACCCAATTCATTGCTTTGCTGATGACAGTACCCTGCACTCAGTCAGGACTGGTGAAACCTCATCCACTGGTCGTCTGGGGGCTGTGTCGTCGATAAATGATGATCTTGGTCTCTTGGAGGAATGGGGAAACCTCAATCAAGTAAAATTCAATTCCCAAAAAACCCAATGTTGTTTAATTTCTAGACAAAAAAATAGGATTTGCCCTCCCCTTATTTACAGCAATAATAGTCTCGAGTTCAAAGATTCATTTTCTGTTCTGGGAGTGACAGTTACATCTGATCTCTCCTGGAGCAACCACATCTCTTCTGTGGTTAAATCTACCGCAAGGAAATTGGGTTTCCTATTCAAAGCGAAGCGTTACTTTTCCTCCCAACAACTCCTAATCCTCTATAAAGCCCAAATTCGGCCGTGTCTTGAATATTGTTCCCACCTTTGGCGAGGGCGTCAAAAGACGCTCTCTCCTCCTTGGAAGCCATACAGAGGCGTGCAATTAGACTGATAGGTGATTCTACCCTTACTGCATCCCTACAGTCACTAGATCATAGAAGAAGAGTATCTTCACTATCTCTCTTCTACAGGTATTACCATGGTCAATGTTCTGCCGAATTAAAATCAATTATCCCACCCAATGCAACATATTCACGGAACACAAGAGAGGCATCTTCCCAGCATCCCTATGCTGTTCAGATCACGACTAACAGAACAAAACAATTTCATTCTTCCTTTGTCCCCATGACCTCCCGTGATTGGAACAAGCTCCCTGCGTCTATCTTCCCCAAAACCTACAATCTTCAGACTTTCAAGTCTAACCTCAACAGGCATCTTCTCAGTTCCCGCAGTTGAGTTTCCCCTTTATGCTTCTCCTTTTGTTTTTATTTTCTTCCTGGCTGCATGTGACTGTTGGTCATTATAGGTCTTCGGACCTTATGCACCCATTCCAAAAAAAAAAAAAAAAAAAAAAAAAAAAAAAAAAAAAAATAAGAATGCCTGGACCCCATATATGTGTATTAAATCAATAACGATTATCGTAAATGCCTTATATGGCCTAAGTTGCCAAAAAGACTGTGTGTATGTGTGTGTGATTGTGAGTGTGAATGAGAAAAAAGTGTGAATGTTTAAAAAAAAAATATATATTGATAGTAATCTTTAGAGTCTATATGGATGCTCTCATATGCCCAAAAGATTCAAAAACTAAAATAAAATAAAATAAACACGATGTCCAAATTTTTTGAGGGTCATTGTCATTTTAAAATTATCACCGCCCTCGGACTTGGTGTAGGTGGTAGAAGGTCGCGGGTTCGGACCCAGGCCGAGCGAAGATTTTATTTAAGCCATTTGCATACCAAATGTCTGCGTGAATGGGAAAAAAGTGTGTGTTAAAAAAAAAAAATTATCACCTTAATTAATTTCTATTATTATTAACAATTATTTTAAAAGCTTCTTAATGGTCAGTATTATTAATTGATTTCAATGATTATGACTTACATTGGCGTGTTGAGTTGTTTTTAAACACTAATATAAACACACTGTGGATAGCCAGCCAGCCGCTGCGTTAAAATCTCCAAACTAAAAGCACATGATCTTCTTGTTGCAAGCGAAAGAGTGTGTGCGAAATAAACAACTTGAAAGAGGACAACCGAAGGGAGATTGTGCCAAGTGCTTGGTGAGAGGTTGCCGCAGCACTGAACGCGGACGACGGCGACCAAGGCAATTTGTGTCTGCCTGGCAGGCCCAGCCAACTCGCAGACTTACACTTGCCTTACCTCTGCTCTCTCGCTCAATTACTCCCCTCCGTTTCCCTTAGAGGTAGGGAGGAAAGCTGATTAAAATCTGCAATCATTCAGAGTGAGTCCTATTTGAAGGTATTTTTATCACATTCGCAAATATTTACATCGAAATAAGTTATAATTACAGGTTAATAGAAGAATTATTAACATAAAAAAAATATTTATATATTATCTAAATAAATAAATCCGCGGTCTAAGAATATTCATCAAATATTCTTTAACAAGTTCTTCGTTCTATAAGAATGAAAATTTTTCAGCCCATATATTACGTTACGACCTTCTATTTATTACTTTCTCTTATCTACGTATGTGTATATTTCTAATATATATATAGAGAGAATGTATTGGTTTCATGTCAAAAATTCGGTGTCGAGATTTTGATGGATATACACGTTTTGAGGTCCCCTGAATCCAAAAAGTGGTTTTCGCGACATGGTCTGTCTGTCTGTGTATGTTTAATTTTAAGCATGAAGGAATTGAGCTATGAAGTTGAAATTTTATATTTAAGTTAGATACTCACCTAGGGCGTGAAAATAAGCTTTTAATCAAAATCGGCCAAAGAGTACTAGTACTTTACTTAAGTAGTTTTTTTTTCGATTATCTCAAAATTCGCTTCAACGATTTGGTTTAAAATTCAAAAAGCAATTTTTAGATGCTTTTTAAAAATGTATATTCTCATTTTGCCCTTGAAATCTTTTGAAGCACATTTTACTCTATACTTAAGGGTGCGTACACACCTGCGCTCTGCTCCGCTCGCGAGCACCATGTTCGTTAGATGTGTACGGGTTTTGAGATGCTCGCGAGCTGCTCGAGAGTCGCTCGCGAGCTGCTTGCCGCGATCCATCTCTTGTCGGCTTTTTCGACAAACCCTTTGATGGTTCGCGGCTCAGATTTGGACGGCGCGCTGCGGTGCCGCGAGCGGCTCGCGAGCAAAATATAAAATAGACCTACTTTTAGCCTTTATAAGTCTTCTCTAAATCATTATTTAAATATTTTTTTTAATATTATCATCTTCTATGTCCCTCAGAGACCAGGGAGGTTAATTATATGTATATTATTTCCTTAAAATATAGGCCTATGATGATTTTATATAGTATTTTTTTTTTAAGTAAATTTTAATATAAGTTTTCAATAAATGAAGAATTAATCAAATATTTTCAAAGGATCGGGTTTAATAAAAAAATTATATAAAATATAAATTGATATTAAAATTTATTATTTTTATATTAAATAGACTTGACAAATAATCTCTGACATTCGAGTAAAATTCTTATATTGACCGTTTATTTGTTGCGACCTCAAGTCCATCACAATTTCACTACCATTCTGTTTTTTAAATAGATTAGTACACCACCAACGTCGTTGTCTCCTTTTCTTTTTTGACAAACTTGCCATTAGCAAAAAAGCACCACTCATAACCGAAACGGCAAGAGCGTTTTCTCTATCTCGCCTCAGAGACATTATTATCTACACCAAATAATAATTAGTTTAAATGTTTTTTATTAGTAATTAGGCGCGCTCAGCAACACAATCTATTTGCGATTAATAATTATAAATAATTAATAATAAAAATTCCAAATTAATTAAAATGTTCGTGGCTTTTCTTTGGATCGCGGCAGGTTCGTCAAAATGAATAATTTCAATGAAAATGGAACGAGCAACGAACACGAGCCGCGAACTGCTCGCGAGCGGAGCAGAGCGCAGGTGTGTACGCACCCTTACTTAATAAGAAAGATAGGAGAAATGGTTGCCATGTGACCGTCCATATGAAAAGGTGCCAAATCTTCACTGGGCTACATTTTCAGGAGAGCCGATTTACTAAAAAAGTTCAATAAAATCAATTTTTTTTTATTACTGATTCCGATTCTCTAGTTCTTCATCTTATATGTCATCTTATATGATGAATATTCCATTCATCAGAATCGATGTATTTTATATAAAAAATTGAAAAAACAAACTTTAAACTCATTTTTTTCAAAACGAGGTTTTTCATAACCAAAATTTTAAAAATTCATATCTTCTAAACAAAAAAAGATAAAAAACAATTCTAAAAATCTGGTGTGACTGGCGCACAGCACACAACTTTCTCCTACCCTTCGGTAAGAGAAAGTTGTGCACCGTGCTGGTCACACCAGATTTTTTGTGTCGAGATATATTTAGTTTCCCATAGCACCTTAGTTTCAAACTTGCATTTTAAATGTTGATTGCTTGAAATAAACTATGGTTATTTTTCAAAATTTTAATCTCATATTTGGACATTTTATACACAATATAGAATCGTAAATAAATACAAAATTTCATAAGAATTGGAAAAAAAAATTTTAAATGCGTAAAAGTTTCAAAGGGGACCCCCTTTTGAATCGAAATTAACATACAAATCCCTATAGGAAATTAACATTGTTCCTATGCGAATTTTTTGGTCTTTGACACACCATTGCATAACAGGGTCCATATAGGGTAAAAGAAAGTAAAAATACCGGCTTGCTCAGCAGGATGTGTTCTGTAGAGAAAGCATAAAACTCAATTTTGACCCCGATGAAGATTTGGTACCTTTTCACCTTTGGTGGACGGTCACATATACATATTTATCCATGTATATAAATTTTACACTTGAATTTTAATATATCAGGATAACTAAACATAACTCGACACAAAAATCTGGTGTGACAAGCACAGAACACAACTTTCTCTTACCTTTGTTAAGATCCTGTGCGATCAGTCACCCCAGATTTTTTTTCTTTCTCTTATATCTCGACACACAACTTTCTCTTGCTGATGTGTGCTGTGCGACCAGTCACACTAGATTTTTCTAAAAAATCTCTATTCTAAATTTTTATATTATTCTCTATCTTTAGAGAAAAAGAGAACCCATGCTCAGGGGCATGGGCACATCTTGTGGGTACGTGGATGGCGACCACGAGTTACCCGAGCTGGGACTGGCAGTTCTTCGTTATTTACATGCCTGAGCCTTTTTGGGATTCAAATGGCTTAAATAAAATCATCGGACTGCCTGGGGTCCGAACCCGCGGCGTTCGGTATAGAAGGTAGGCACGCTACCAACTACACCAAGCCCGGAGGCGAACATATTTTGTAATTTTTGCTAAAAGAATTATAATAATAGTTATTATAATCGTAAAAAATTCGACCTTGAGATCTGACTGATCTCCAAGTTTAATGCCTCCCTGAGAGCAAAAAGTAATTTTGGGTGTCTGTATCCGTGTAAATGTATGAACACGATATCTTAAAAACGTAATGATGGGGCACAATAGATCCTGGAGGTGGTAGTGCTGCTAGTCGAAACCTCTTTCAAAAAATCATTCAATCAATCAATAGATCGATGTAATTTGTTAGGCCTATATTTTATGTATGTACAATAATCAATCTTTGAAGTAACTCCGTCAACAGAAAGTGGTACTTAACCCGAATGTTTACAAAAATTGTGAAATTTGTAATTTTTTTAATGATAAATTACGTTATTTTAAACATTATTAGTTCTTGTATGTTTTTTTTTCGAAAACTAAAAAATATTCAATAGTTTTTGAGATAATCTCCCCTTTTTAGAGTAGTTGAGGAGGAGGGGTCTCTTAAATGTAGGAAGGTGCCGTGAATTTTTATCTCGGAATTTTTAGTCAGAAAGATTTGTCAATAAATAACTTTAATTTTCAAATATTTGGGAGAATATTAAATAAATATAAATAAATAATTTTCCTCATAGATAGGAGTCCCCAATAATCTAGTTTTGAAATCAGAAAGGAAAATTTAACATAAATTAGCTAATCAATTTATAATACATAGCCTATATGGACCCTGTTATGCATTAGTGTGTCAAGCGCCAGCTACCGAGATTTGAGAAAATTAACATTAAAGTTTTTTGTTTTCATTGGATTATATATAATTTTTTTTGTCAATTGTGCAAGTAACATTAAATATAAATTTCTTTAGGACATATTTCATTAAAAATACTATTAATTATAGCATTTGAAACAATATTCCGTGCTTAAGTTAATTTTTAATATTTTGGCGCTTGACACACTAATGCATAACAGGGTCCATATATAGGCTAGAGTTTACATTATGTAAAATAAAATTGACTCTGAAATAATTTTACTATGGAATTTTTTTTTATCATGGCGAAAATTTTTTTCAAATTTTGAAAATTTTCATTTTAAGATTTGATTTTAGAGGTCCACTTAACGTGTCTCGGATATGACACATATTTTGTTAAAACACCTAAAAAGCTCGAAAAAAATGTTTGCTTAAGGTAGACTAAATTTCCTTTCTGCTGTTTGAAGGGAAGTCTATTCGTCATATTGCAGGCGAACTTTTTAAAGTGTTCTTTTTTTTTTAATCTAATGATCTAAAACTTATTTAAATTTTTCATATTTTCTTTATCGAGACACTCTTGGTTAGTACTTGGATGGTGACCGCGAGTTACTCGAGCTAAGACTGGTATTTTGCTCCCATTATTCCAGTCCCATCAAGAGAGATTTTCTGATTGGTTAAAAATCCCCGAGGGCTGTTTTTTTTTTTTTTTTTTTTTTTTTTTTTCAAATTTCAAATTAATTTCATTTTCTTGCTAAAATTCTTATTTGCCCATCTACAAGTGAGAGGTTTTAGCTTTATAATTGAAAATTATTTATCAATACCAATTATGCAATTCATATATTTATCTTACTTTGACCCCTTTTCTATTAATCTTTTGGAATTAGGGTTCTTATCTGTAGCATTCCCTAATCCATTAAATGGACCATATTAGATAATAAACCAACGTCAAACAAAGTTATCATTCAAGGTAAAAATAACAATAAAGGATTTTGTGGGACGTTTAATCGATCTCGTTTACCATTCTTGATAAGATGCAAAGGTCAAGTGCATTAAAGGCACCGACTTGTATTGGATAACAATGCATTGGTAGGGGAATCCCCCAGAAAAGACTGGTCCATGACCTTTGGGAGAAATTTCTTTCCTGTTTTCCTGGTTTGTGGTTGAATAACATAAGGAAAGAAAGAATTCATGCTATAACTCCAAATTTGTGTCCCCGATCAACAAGTAAGAAATATAATAGCACTTGGAATAAAAATATGTCAATAACGAATTAGGCCGACATGAAGAGCTGATTTCCTTATCTATGCTCAAGTAGCTGGCGGCACTGGGTGCATCTACTTATTTTTAACTTTCGAATTGCCCTTGGGCTTGGTGTAGGGGTTAGCGTGCTGGCCAAGGGTCGCGGGTTCGGATCCCAGGCGGTCCGATGATTTTATTTAAGCCATTTGGATACCAAATGGCTTAAATAAATGCCTGGACCCCCCTAAAATTTATTTTCCACTCGATTTTTTTATTTGATATTTTTATTTAATGGCGCAAAATTAATTAAAATGCCCTTATTATCTGGTCATATCCCGATTCATCGCCAGCCAGGGCCTAGAGGGGTACCACCTACCACCACTAGTGATAATTATAATTTTTTTTATTTTTTATAGATAAATTTCTATAAATCGACTCCGACCCCTCAAAGGGGTCTGCTGGGAAAATTTTGATGTCCTCTTTGTTTTTTTTTTTGGTTTTTTTATTTTAATCTTTTCGAACTCAGACCATTTAGACTTTATACGTTAATCATTATTTAAATACATATGCACACCATCTATTACAATAGTATTGAGATTTAAACCCGGTAGTTAGGCAGCCCAAATGGCAGCTTGTCTTTGTGAGAAAATACCTCTTTCAAAGCAGCAGACAATAGGCCGAACGACCAGATCCTTTTTAACAAAGAATAACCACACAAATTTATCTTTTTAATATACATTTCAAGATAGGCCTCGATTTTTAAATTATCTGAATGTTTTAATCAAAAAAGTTTAGTGAGCGTGTGCCATTTGGGCTGCCTAACTACCGGGCTTTAATCGCAATAGATGGTATCTGGGGGTCCAGGTTTATTTATTTATATCATTTGGCAACCAAATGATTTAAATAAATTCATCAGTCTGTCTGAGAAGGAAACCCGCGCGGACATTCACCATGGTTTATTATATTCGGATTTATATAAAATTCTTGATTGCATTTGAATTAGTTTTCTCTGCCGACATATTTCTGTGTAGTTTGGAATAGGACTACCGAATAAAATTTTTGTTAAGCAATTGCCGTTTAAAATATTTGTCTGGTAGTCCCACTTAATGAGAATACGCTCCAATTTGTCAATTAGGTTGTTAATTTTCCTATCACAGCTTCGATTTCGAGAGAATTTTTTAGCATATTTGTTTTTAAAATTTTTTGTTTAATAGGTTTTAGCTATCATCATAAAAATTACATAAGTATGTCGATAAATTTGACTTTTTAACGAGACAGTTGAACTCTTTTATTATCAGCTACTTGTCTGGCTTTTCCTTACTCTAGAATTTTATTCTTTTATTTGTTTTATAAATTTCATCAGGTGGGGGAAAAAAAAATTGAATTGAAGTCTAAAGCGGGAGCCACCAAATTTTTATTTATTAAAAAAGAATCAGGCGAAATAGTTTGAGTTTTAATTTTGTATAACGACTATAACTGCTTCCAACCTGAATTCGGGGAATTCACAAGAATGGGGGTACCGCAAAAATAAAAAAAATTTTATGTTATTTTTTATTGGGTTTTTCTACTCTCTTTTCACATCATTCATTTGTTGTTTTTTTTAATTATCGATATTTTTATTTCATTTTTAAAGTCTTTTGTTATCATTCACTCATGACTTGATTATATATATAATAAAAAAAAGATAAAAGATAAGGTAAAATACTTTTTTGAATGATATATCACAAAAAATATGGCGCGATCCTCCTTAAGGTATGTAAGTGAGCTGATTGCAATCCCGAGCGATAAACGAACTTGCTATCCAAAGAAAATCATGATACGACGAGATCCTTAATCTGTAATGGATGATCAAGTGAATTTCATTTTTAATTGAATTCTTTTCAGCTCATGTTAATTTTATCCCAAAAATACTTAAGTTACTTTCATTTCATTTATTTTTATAAAAATGCTAGAGTTAATTCGAAACAACTTGGTTCGAGCCAGAGGATACAAGGGGGTAAAGAAAGGTAATTACCCCCTCCCAGTTTCCGGTGAAAAAAAATACTTTTTTTCGCAAAAAATTTATTTTTAATGTAAAATTTTAAATATTAATACCGGGTACTTAAAATTAAATTTGTATTTATTATATTCTGGCAAACAAGTGCGTGAATTCGCCTTTAAATTACCGAAATTGAGAAAAAATTGGGTGCAATGCAAGACCAGTCACTCCAGATTACCCCCCTCCACCTCTGGATCCGCTCTGGATCAAGCCTTTCTTAATCTTAATTTTTTTCCACTCTTTCCCATGTAGCAACTTATTGACCTCGTCGTCTGCAAAAGCAAATTTCTATTCCTCTCTCACGGCGACGTTACGTAATACTTGGATTGGCCATTCTACCAGTGGGCGCCAAAATTATTAAATTATGATTTATATCTAAAAATATATTGGAGAAT
>JAKCPI010016414.1:0-11430 GCA_023213315.1 Euborellia annulipes | reverse complement strand
ACAGAAGAAGAAGAAAAAGATTGCGGGCTACCGAGGACGTTCCACCCGCTCGTTTCAGAGGCTACCAATCCAAGATTCAGCCGTGCTTTATTTAAGTGAAATCATTTTCTGTACATGACCTATCGTTTTATTTCCTCTAAATAAATGATTATTTTTTTTCTTCTCTATCGATTTGAATTTATTCATTTTTGTGTATTAGGAATTCAATTTGGAATTCAAGTCTTAGAGCAAAAACAGTTAAGAATTGGAAGCAAAAAATTTGTTCTGGCTACGCTTGGAAATGTTTTATAAAATTATAAGCCCAAGATTTCATAATGCCCCCTGCAATTTTATATTTATCCTTTGACGGAAAAACGTTTAATTCCCGTTTTTTTCATTGAGAATTATTATTTTTTTTTAAATATTATCTACGGCATAAAGAGAGGAGACAACAAGTGACGTTTTGGTAGTTTATGCGACATATTTTTCTAAAACATGTTTAGCAGAAAAAAAGATTAATTAGTTTTCAATCGAAAGCGAGCTCTTTGGTAGGCATCTCGATTACAAATTATGGGAAAATATAGAGTATAATGGAAGCTTTACCCATTGGGATTTTTAAGTCTTTTCGGCTTGTGATTCCATCTATATTTATTTTATTTATTATATTTGGTTTTGCTGTCTGTTTTGGTAAGAAAAAAGTAAGCCAATTGGGGATTTAAAAATTTATTTTATTTTTCCGACTATCTTTTCAATATGTCATTTTTAATGCCCACTGTTGAGGAATAGTTATATCTGTCAATTGGCTTATTGATAGCTAACGATAAGAACTGAAATTATTTTGATACTGATAATTAAATTAAATCCTTTCTCCCCCGAGGCCAAGAGGCTAGGGATGTTGACCGAAATATGTCAGTATTAGTAGTCTTAAAGCCACGGGGCGTGGGGTTCGGATCCCAGGCAATCCCATTAATATTTATTTAAATTTTTGGGTACTAAACGGTATAAATAAATAATATTCTACTACATAATAAATAAATACTCCTGGTCCCAAAAATATCGCGTAAATAATATTTGTATTGTGGCAAAATTTCTATATGGCCCCCTAGGCCATAGCTCTGAGTAGTAGTTTCGGCCTCTGATGCTAGTATACAAGGGTTCGCATCCCGTCTCATGCGATAAAAATTTACACCAATTGAATTGGCTACCAATGGTCTTCCAATGCCGAAAAAGACCTTAAATAAAAAAAAATATATATATTTTATATGGCCTAAGATTCGTAAAATCTTTTAAAAAAAAAATTAATTTAAATACATTCACCCCCCAACCCCCAATCCCCTTGGCCAAGAGGTTAAAGATATTGACAGCCTCAAAGCTAATGGGATTGGTTCGATCCCTGGCGGTCCAATTAATATTTATTTAAATCAATTAGATAGCAGTTGATAGAAATAAATGTGCCTGAAACATCTATATATCGTAAATAAAAATATTGATAGTAATCTTTAGAGTCTATATGGATGGTCTCATATGCCCGAAAGATTCAAAAAACTAAAATAAACATGATGTCCAAATTTTTCGCAGGTCATTGCCATTTAAAATTATCACCGCCGTCGGGCTCGGTGTAGGGGTAGAGGGTCGCGGATTCGGACCCAGGCAAACCGAAGATTTTATTTAAGCCATTTGCATACCAAACTGTGCTTGTCACACCAGATTTTTTGTGTCGAGATATATTTAGTTTCCGACAGTACGGTACATTTGAATTTCTTTTTTTTTAATTCTCCCCTTTTCGGCTGCAGAGGCCATTAGGGCTTTAATTTTATATATTATTAAATTTATATTACCGATGGCTACCGGGGGACGTTCTACACGCTGATTTCTGGGGGTCACCAATCCCACATTTGAATTTCAAGATGTAAAAATCTGGTGTGACTGGCCACAGCACACAACTTTCTCTTACCTTCGGTAATCGAAAGTTGTGTTCTGTGCTTGTCACACCAGATTTTTGTGTCGAAATATATTTAGTTCCCGACAGTAAGGAACATATGAATTCAGATGTAAAATTTATAAGTATGTGAAAATATTTATATTTTGTTACCATGGCAACCATTTCTCCTATCATTTCATAAGATTTCAATCACAAAATGAGAATATACATTTTATAGAGAATCTAAAAAATAATTGATTTTTGAATTTTAAAAAAATCGTTGGAGCAAATTTTGAGAAAATCGAAAAAACTGAAAAAGTACATCAGTAAAGTACTAGTACTCTTTGGCCGATTTTGATTAAAAGCTTATTTTTCCGGTCCCGGAGGGTGTTTAACTTAAATATAAAATTTCAACCTCCTAGCTCAATTCCTTCATGCTTAAAATTGAACACACACCCACACACCCACCCACCCACCCACACACACACACAGACAGACCATGTCGCGAAAACCACTTTTTTGGATTCAGGGGACCTCAAAACGTGAAGATCCATCAAAATCTCGACATCGAATTTTTGACATGAATCCAATACTTTCTCTCTATATATATATTACATATATACATAGGTAAGAGAAAGTAAAATTTATAAGATATGGCAAAATGTTTATATTTTGTTACCATGGCAACCATTTCTCCTATCTTTTCTATGAAGTTCAAGAGTAAAGTGGTCTTCAGAAGATTTCAATGGCAAAATGACAATATACATTTTAAAGAGCATCTAATAAATAATTGTTTTTTCAATTTTAATCAAAATCGTTGGAGCGAATTTTGAGAAAAACGAAAAAAATAAAGCAAAAGTGCATCAGTAAAGTATTAGTACTCTTTGGTCGATTTTGTTAAAAAGCTTCGTGTCACGTGCCAGGGGGTGCCTAACTTAAATATAAAATTTCAACCTCCTAGCTCTTTCCGTTATTGAGATATTTTGTTCACAGAAACACAGACACACAGACAGACCATGTAGCGAAAACCACTTTTTTGGATTCAGGGGACCTCAAAACGTATATATCCGTCAAAATCTCGACATCGAAATTTTGACATGAATCCAATACTTTCTCTCTCTAGATATTAACATACTGTATATATAGAGGATACGAGAAAGTAAAAAAAAAATATCACCTTAAATAATTTCTATTATTATTAACAATTATTTTAAAAGCTTCTTAATGGTCAGTATTATTAATTGATTTCAATGATTATGACTTACATTGCCGTGTTGAGTTGTTTTTGAACACTAATATAAACACACTGTGGATAGCCAGCTAGCCGCTGCGTTAAAATCTCCAAACTAAAAGCACATGATCTTCTTGTTGCAAGCGAAAGAGTGTGTGCGAAATAAACAACTTGAAAGAGGACAACCGAAGGGAGATTGTGCCAAGTGCTTGGTGAGAGGTTGCCGCAGCACTGAACGCGGACGACGGCGACCAAGGCAATTTGTGTCTGCCTGGCAGGCCCAGCCAACTCGCAGACTTACACTTGCCTTACCTCTGCTCTCTCGCTCAATTACTCCCCTCCGTTTCCCTTAGAGGTAGGGAGGAAAGCTGATTAAAATCTGCAATCATTCAGAGTGAGTCCTATTTGAAGGTATTTTTATCACATTCACAAATATTTACATCGAAATAAGTTATAATTACAGGTTAATAGAAGAATTATTAACATAAAAAAAATATTTATATATTATCTAAATAAATAAATCCGCGGTCTAAGAATATTCATCAAATATTCTTTAACAAGTTCTTCGTTCTATAAGAATGAAAATTTTTTCAGCCCATATATTACGTTACGACCTTCTATTTATTACTTTCTCTTATCTACGTATGTGTATATTTCTAATATATATATAGAGAGAATGTATTGGTTTCATGTCAAAAATTCGGTGTCGAGATTTTGATGGATATACACGTTTTGAGGTCCCCTGAATCCAAAAAGTGGTTTTCGCGACATGGTCTGTCTGTCTGTGTATGTTTAATTTTAAGCATGAAGAAATTGAGCTATGAGGTTGAAATTTTATATTTAAGTTAGATACCCACCTAGGGCGTGAAAATAAGCTTTTAATCAAAATCGGCCAAAGAGTACTAGTACTTTACTTAAGTAGTTTTTTTTTTTCGATTATCTCAAAATTCGCTTCAACGATTTGGTTTAAAATTCAAAAAGCAATTATTTTTTAGATGCTTTTTAAAATGTATATTCTCATTTTGCCCTTGAAATCTTTTGAAGCACACTTTACTCTATACTTAATAAGAAAGATAGGAGAAATGGTTGCCATGTGACCGTCCACATGAAAAGGTGCCAAATCTCCACTGGGCTACATTTTCAGGAGAGCCGATTTACTAAAAAAGTTCAATAAAATCAATTTTTTTTTATTACTGATTCCGATACAAACAAATCCCTATAGAAAATTAACATTGTTCCTATGCGAATTTTTTGGTCTTTGACACACCATTGCATAACAGGGTCCATATAGGGTAAAAGAAAGTAAAAATACCGGCTTGCTCAGCAGGATGTGTTCTGTACAGAAAGCATAAAACTCAATTTTGACCCCGATGAAGATTTGGTACCTTTTCACCTTTGGTGGACGGTCACATATACATACTGTATTTATCCATGTATATAAATTTTACACTTGAATTTTAATATTTCAGGATAACTAAACATAACTCGACACAAAAATCTGGTGTGACAGCACAGAACACAACTTTCTCTTACCTTTGTTAAGATCCTGTGCGATCAGTCACACCAGATTTTTTTTCTTTCTCTTATATCTCGACACACAACTTTCTCTTGCTGATGTGTGCTGTGCGACCAGTCACACTAGATTTTTCTAAAAAAATCTCTATTCTAAATTTGTATATTATTCTCTATCTTTAGAGAAAAAGAGAACCCATGCTCAGGGGCATGGGCACATCTTGTGGGTACGTGGATGGCGACCACGAGTTACCCGAGCTGGGACTGGCAGTTCTTCGTTATTTACATGCCTGAGCCTTTTTTGGAATTCAAATGGCTTAAATAAAATCATCGGACTGCCTGGGGTCCGAACCCGCGGCGTTCGGTATAGAAAGTAGGCACGCTACCAACTACACCAAACCCGGAGGCGAACATAATTTGTAATTTCTGCTAAAAGAATTATATTAATCTATATATATAATTCACTAATGTCCGTCTGTCTGTCCGTCTGTCACGCTCTATTTAGGCAACTTCCCGTTGGAATTTTGAAATGAAATTTTTTATGCATAAAGAGGACCTTCTCGGGATTACAGGAAAATTATTTTCATCCCGAAATTCCCATAACTTTTTGAGTTATTAATTTTTAAAGTTACGATTTCTCCCATAGGAAATGTATAGAGAAATATTTATGTATTCTTTTCATTTGTGTATTCCATGAATGTAAACAAATCTTCAAACAGGCACTGGTTTGGAATAGTAATGATAATTTTTTTTCATAATTAAGAAGAAAAGGCGAGGGTCCGCCGCAGGCGGCCTGAGCCAGCTGGAGGGGGTCCAGGGGGGGCGAAGCCCCCCTGCTCTAGATGCAAAGGCGGGCGCCACGGGTTCTCATAATTAAGAAAAAGCGAGGGTCCGCCGCAGGCGCGGCCCGAGCCAGCTGGCGGGGGGTCCAGGGGGCGAAGCCCCCTGTCTATATGCAAAGGCAGGCGCCACGGGTTCTCATAATTAAGAAAAGGCGAGGGTCCGCCGCAGGCGGGCCCGAGCCAGCTGGAGGGGGTCCAGGGGGGCGACGCGGCTAGTAGTTATTATAATCGTCAAAAAAATTCGACCTTGAGATCTGACTGATCTCCAAGTTTTATGCCTCTCTGAGAGCAAAAAAAAAAAAAGATTTTGGGTGTCTGTATCCGTGTAAATGTATGAACACGATATCTTAAAAACGTCATGATGGGGAACAATGGATCCTGGAGGTCGCAGTGCTACTCGAAACCTCTTTCAAAAAATCTGGTGTGACTGTCGCACAGCACACAACTTTTTCTTATCTTCGGTAATCGAAAGTTGTGTACTGTGCTTGTCACACCAGATTTTTTGTGTCGACATGTATTTAGTTTCTGGCAGTACGGTACATTGGTTTTTCAAGATGTAAAATTTATATGTTAAAATATTTATATTTTATAAATTAAGTTGTATGCTGGGTATGTGAGATTGGAGTTGGGAAGAATAAAACCAGCGTTGTCGAACACCTTTACACCTTTATTCAG
Source organism: Euborellia annulipes (assembly GCA_023213315.1). NCBI lineage: Eukaryota > Metazoa > Arthropoda > Insecta > Dermaptera > Anisolabididae > Euborellia > Euborellia annulipes. The sequence goes on along the minus strand of JAKCPI010016414.1, from coordinate 5,270 downwards.
GCAGACGTTTCGGCAACCATAACGGTTGCCATCTTCAGTGCCAATGAAAGTTTTTCAAGGTGTCCCTGTCATACATAATAATCTTATATAGTATAGGAAGCATCAGCCTGGAGCGCTCGGCAAGTAATCTTGGCTGATGCTTCCTATACTATATAAGATTATTATGTATGACAGGGACACCTTGAAAACTTTCATTGGCACTGAAGATGGCAACCGTTATGGTTGCCGAAACGTCTGCCTGAATAAAGGTGTAAAGGTCTTCGACAACGCTGGTTTTATTCTTCCCAACTCCAATTTATATTTTATTACCATAGCAACCATTTCTCATATTCTTCCTATGAAGTACAAGAGTAAAGTGTGCTTCAGAAGATTTCAATGGCAAAATGAGAATATACATTTTAAAGAGAATCTAAAAAATAAATGATTTTTGAATTAAAAAAAAAAAAATTGTTGGAGCGAATTTAGAGAAAATGGCAAAAAACTGAAAAAGTGCATCAGTAAAGTACCAGTAATTTTTTGGTCGATTTTGTTCAAAAGCTTCGTGTCACGACCCTTGGGGATGCCTAACTTAAATATAAAATTTCAGCATCCTAGTTCTTTTCGTTCTTGAGATATTTTGTTCACAGACACAGACAGACAGACAGACCATGTCGCGAAAACCACTTTTTTGGATTCAGGGGACCTCAAAACGTGTATATCCATCAAAATCTCGACATCGAATTTTTGACATGAATCTAATACTTTCTCCCTCTATATATTAACAAAATCTGGTGTGATGGCGCACAGCACACAACTTTCTCTTACCTTCGGTAATCGAAAGTTGTGTACTGTGCTTGTCACACCAGATTTTTTGTGTCGACATGTATTTAGTTTCCGACAGTAGGGTACAATTGAATTCAAGATGTAAAATTTATAAGTATGGCAAAATGTTTATATTTTGATACCATGGCAACCATTTCTCCTATCTTTTCTATGGAGTACAAGAGTAAAGTGGTCTTCAGAAGATTTCAATCACAAAATGAAAATATACATTTTAAAGAGCAACTAAAAAATAGTTGATATATGAATTTAAAAAAAAATCGTTGGAGCAAATTTTGAGAAAATCGAAAAAAACTGAAAAAGTGAATCAGTAAAGTACTAGTACTTTTTGGTCGATTTTGTTCAAAAGCTTCGTGTCACGTCCCATGGGGGTGCCTAACTTAAATATAAAATTTCAACTTCCTAGCTCTTTTCGTTCTTGAGATATTTTGTTCACAGACACACAGACACACACACACACACACAGACACACATACAAACAGACAGACCATGTCGCGAAAACCACTTTTTTGGATTCAGGGGACCTCAAAACGTGAAGATCCATCAAAATCTCGACATCGAATTTTTTTGACATGAATCCAATACTTTCTCTCTCTACATATTAACATATATACATAGGTAAGAGAAAGTAATATATATATATAGAGGTAAGAGAAAGTAAAAATCAATCAATAGATCGATGTAATTTGTTAGTGCTATATTTTATCTACAATATTCAATCTTTGAAGTAAATCCCTCAACAGAAAGTGGTACTTAACCCGGCTGTTTACAAAAATTGTGAAATTTGTAATTTTTTACTTTCTCGGCGGGGCTTTCCGTCTAGCCAGGGGGGGCTACGCCCCCTGGACCCCTTTGCTCGCCTACTTATATACATACCGGTACATACATTTTCCCTTTTCATTTTTATATATAGAGATTATTTTAACGGTTAATTATTCATGAACTTAAGATTTTTTGTGAATCATATCCTTTCCGGAACTCTCCCGGTACATAGACAAAAAAATTTATTTTAGAATTCAAAATGTAAATAAATAAAAAATCGTAAACATGGGAAAATATTTATATTTTGTTACCATGGCAACCCTTTCTCCTAATTTTTATTTTTTTTTATTTTAACAGTTAATTACTCATTAACTTATTGTTATTTGTGAAACAAAACCTGTCCGGGATTCTCACAAACATGCACAGAAAATTTCATCATAATTGGTTCAGTCGTTTGGGAGGAGTTCAGTCACATACACACGTACAGAAGAATTTTATATATAAAGATATACATAGGTAAGAGAAAGTAATATATATATAGAGGTAAGAGAAAGTAAAAATCAATCAATAGATCGATGTAATTTGTTAGTGCTATATTTTATCTACAATATTCAATCTTTGAAGTAAATCCCTCAACAGAAAGTGGTACTTAACCCGGCTGTTTACAAAAATTGTGAAATTTGTAATTTTTTACTTTCTCTTACCTATGTATATATGTAATATATATATAGAGAGAAAGTATTGGATTCATGTCAAAAATTCGATGTCGAGATTTTGATGGATCTTCACGTTTTGAGGTCCCCTGAATCCAAAAAAGTGGTTTTCGCGACATGGTCTGTCTGTGTGTGTGTGTGTCTGTGTGTCCGTGTGTCTGTGTGTCTGTGTGTCTGTGAACAAAATATCTCAAGAACGAAAAGAGCTAAGAGGTTGAAATTTTATATTTAAGTTAGGCACCCTCATGGGACGTGACACGAAGCTTTTGAACAAAATCGGCCAAAGAGTACTAGTACTTTACTGATGCACTTTTTCAGTTTTTTTCGATTTTCTCAAAATTCGCTCCAACGATTTTTTTTTAAATTCAAAAATCAATTATTTTTTAGATGCTCTTTAAAATGTATATTCTTATTTTGTGATTGAAATCTTCTGAAGACCACTTTACTCTTGTACTCCATAGAAAAGATAGGAGAAATGGTTGCCATGGTAACAACAAATAAATATTTCGCCATACTTATAAATTTTACATCTTGAAAATCGAATGTACCGTACTGTCGGAAACTAAATACATGTCGACACAAAAAATCTGGTGAGACAAGCACAGTACACAACTTTCGATTACCGAAGGTAAGAGAAAGTTGTGTGCTGTGCGCCAGTCACACCAGATTTTTTAATGATAAATTACGTTTATTAAAGCTTTTGTGGTTTGAAATATTATTATTAGGAGAATTTTTAATTATTGACCACATTTTTGTATTAAATATTTATTAAAAATATATAAATACTTACGTATTATATTAATACTTACGTATTTATATATTTTTAATAAATATTTAATACAAAAATGTGGTCTATAATTAAAAATTCTTCTAATAATAATAAATTACGTTATTTTAAACATTATTAGTTCTTGTATGTTTTTTTTGAAAAGTAAATATTCAATAGTTTTTTGAGATAATCTTCCCTTGAGTAGTTGAGGGAAGGGGACTCTTAAATGTAGGAAGGTGCCGTAAATTTTTATCTCGGAATTTTTAGTCAGAAAGATTTGTCAATAAATAACTTTAATTTTCAAATATTTGGGAGAATATTAAATAAATATAAATAAATAATTTTCCTCCATAGATAGGAGTCCCCAATAATCTAGTTTTTGGAAATCAGAAAGGAAAATTTAACATAAATTAGCTAATCAATTTATAATACATAGCCTATATGGACCCTGTTACGCATTAGTGTGTCAAGCGCCAGCTACCGAGATTTGAGAAAATTAACATTAAAGTTTTTTGTTTTCATTGGATTATATATAATTTTTTTTTGTCAATTGTGCAAGTAACATTAAATATAAATTTCTTTAGGAAATATTTCATAAAAAATACTATTAATTATAGCATTTGAAACAATATTCCGTGCTTAAGTTAATTTTTAATTTTTTGGCGCTTGACACACTAATGCATAACAGGGTCCATATATAGGCTAGAGTTTACATTATGTAAAATAAAATTGACTCTGAAATAATTTTACTATGGAATTTTTTTTTATCATGGCGAAAATTTTTTTCAAATTTTGAAAATTTTCATTTTAAGATTTGATTTTAGAGGTCCACTTAACGTGTGTCGGATATGACACTTATATTTTGTTAAAACACTTAAAAAACTCGAAAAAAATGTTTGCATAAGGTGGACTAAATTTTCTTTCTGCTGTTTGAAGGGAAGTCTACTCGTCATATTGCAGGCGAACTTTTTAAAGTGTTCTTTTTTTTTAATCTAATGATTTAAAACTTATTTAAATTTTTCATATTTTCTTTATCGAGACACTCTTGGTTAGTACTTGGATGGTGACCGCGAGTTGCCCGAGCTAAGACTGGTATTTTGCTCCCATTATTCCAGTCTTCCCTCTCCCATCAAGAGTGATTTTTTGATTGGTTAAAAATCCCCGAGGACTGTTTTTTTTTTTTTTTTTTTTTCAAATTTCAAATTAATTTCATTTTCTTGCAAAAATTCTTATTTGCCCATCTACAAGGGAGAGGTTTTACACAACTAAGTAGCTTTATAATTGAAAATTATTTATCAATACCAATTATGCAATTCATATATTTATCTTACTTTGACCCCTTTTCTATTAATCTTTTTGGAATTAGGGTTCTTATCTGTAGCATTCCCTAATCCATTAAATGGACCATATTAGATAATAAACCAACGTCAAACAAAGTTATCATTCAAGGTAAAAATAACAATAAAGGATTTTGTGGGACGTTTAATCGATCTCGTTTACCATTCTTGATAAGATGCAAAGGTCAAGTGCATTAAAGGCACCGACTTGTATTGGATAACAATGCATTGGTAGGGGAATCCCCCAGAAAAGACTGGTCCATGACCTTTGGGAGAAATTTCTTTCCTGTTTTCCTGGTTTGTGGTTGAATAACATAAGGAAAGAATTCTCCTAACTCCAAATTTGTGTCCCCGATCAACAAGTAAGAAATATAATAGCACTTGGAATAAAAATATGTCAATAACGAATTAGGCCGACATGAAGAGCGGATTTCCTTATCTATGCTCAAGTAGCTGGCGGCACTGGGTGCATCTACTTATTTTTTTAACTTTCGAATTGCCCTTGGGCTTGGTGTAGGGGTTAGCGTGCTGGCCAAGGGTCGCGGGTTCGGATCCCAGGCGGTCCGATGATTTTATTTAAGCCATTTGGATACCAAATGGCTTAAATAAGAATGCCTGGACCCCCCTAAAATTTATTTTCCGCTCGATTTTTTTTATTTGATATTTTTATTTTATGGCGCAAAATTAATTAAAATGCTCTTATTATCTGGTCATATCCCGATTCATCGCCAGCCAGGGCCTAGAGGGGTACCACCTACCACCACTAGTGATAATTATAATTTTTTATTTTTTATAGATAAATTTCTATAAATCGACTCCGACCCCTCAAAGAGGCCTGCTGGGAAAATTTTGATGTCCTCTTTGTTTTTT
>JAKCPI010016413.1:0-11109 GCA_023213315.1 Euborellia annulipes | reverse complement strand
TTTCCCATACTTTGAAATTTTACATATTGAAATTCGAATATACCGTACTTCCCGGAAACTAAATACATGTCGACACAAAAAAATCTGGTGTGACAAGCACAGAACACAACTTTCGATTTCCAAAGGTAAGAGAAGTGTGTGTGCTGTTCGACCAGTCGCAATTTTTTTAAAATTAAGGCCTTCTTCGGCATCGAAGGCCATTTAGAACCCGTCTCCTATTAATTTCAATTGGATTGGTAGCTAATCCAATTGAGATGCCATTAGGCTTTGTGCTTTTTCAATCTACTGTATATTTATTATTAATATTGGTGCCTACTGGTTGCTTAGGGGCCCGCATCTAGACAGTTTGTGGATTTCGATAACGAGCTGCCTGAGCTGGGACAGGCAGTTCCTTTGTATGTCTGTCTCTTCCTTATCTTTTCAACAGGCATCAGACCGTACGACGGGCCGGTCTGTCCTATTTATTCCGGTCGCAAAAACGTATTATAGGTTTGGAGGGAAAAAATGAGATCCGACGACCCCGCATCGCGGGAATAAGGCGAGGGCAGAAGAAGAAAAAGATTGGTGGCTACCGAAGGACGTTCCACCCGCTCGTTTCTAGACGCTACCAATCCTAGATTCAGCCATGCTTTGTTTATGGAAATCAATTTCTGTACATGACCTATCGTTTTATTTCCTTAAAAACAAATGATTATTTTTTTTTCTTCTCTATCGATTTGAATTTATTCATTTTTGTGTATTTGGAATTCAAGTCTTAGAGCAAAAACAGTTAAGAATTGAAGCAAAATTTGTTCTGGCTACGCTTGAAATGTTTTATAAAATTATAAGCCCAAGATTTCATAATGCCACTCTTGCAATTTTATATTTATCCTTTGATGAGGAAAAACGTTTAATTCTCATTTTTTCATTAAATTATTTTTTTTTTTAAATATTATCTACGGCTAAAGAGAGGAGACAACAGTGACGTTTCGGTAGTTTATGCGACATATTTTCAAAACATGTTTAGCAGAGAAAAAAGTTTAATTAGTTTTCAATCGAAAGCGAGCTCTTTGGTAGGCATCTCGATTACAAATTATGGGAAAATATAAATGATAATGGAGCTTTACATTGGGATTTTTAAGTCCTTTTCGGCTTGTGATTCCATCTATATTTATTTTATTTATTATATTTGGTTTTGCTGTCTGTTTTGGTAAGAAAGTGACAATTGGGGATTTAAAATTTATTTTATTTTTCCATTATCTTTTCAATGTCATTTTTAATGCCACTGTTGGAGGAATAGTTATATCTGTCAATTGGCTTATTGATAGCCAACGATAAGACTGAAATTATTTTGGCTGATAATTTAATTAAATCCTTCCCCCCCCCGTGGCCAAGAGGCTAGAGATGTTGACAAATATCAGTATTAGTAGTCTTAAAGCCACGGGGCGTGGGTTCGGATCCCAGGCAATCCCATTAATATTTATTTAAATTTTTTGGGTACTAAATGGTATAAATAAATATTATTCTACATAATAAATAAATACTCCTGGTCCCAAATATATATCGTAAATAATATTTGTATTGTATAAAATTCTATATGATGATATATGATAAAATTATCACCGCCCTCGGGCTCGGTGTAAGGGTAGAGGGTCGCGGATTCGGACCCAGGCAAACCGAAGATTTTATTTAAGCCATTTGCATACCAAACTGTGCTTGTCACACCAGATTTTTTGTGTCGAGATATATTTAGTTTCCGACAGTACGGTACATTTGAATTTCTTTTTTTTTTTTTAATTCTCCCTTTTCGGCTGCAGAGGCCATTAGGGCTTTAATTTTATATATTATTAAATTTATATTACCGATGGCTACCGGGGGACGTTCTACACGCTGATTTCTGGGGGTCACCAATCCCACATTTGAATTTCAAGATGTAAAATTTATAAGTATGGCAAAATGTTTATATTTTGTTACCATGGCAACCATTTCTCCTATCTTTTCTATGCAGTTCAAGAGTAAAGTGGTCTTCAGAAGATTTCAATCACAAAATGACAATATACATTTTAAAGAGCATCTAAAAAATAATTTATTTTTGATTTAAAAAAAAATCCTTGGAGCGAATTTTGAGAAAAACGAAAAAAAAAAAAAAGCAAAAGTGCATCAGTAAAGTATTAGTACTCTTTGGTCGATTTTGTTAAAAAGCTTCGTGTCACGTGCCAGGGGGTGCCTAACTTAGATATAAAATTTCAACCTCCTAGCTCTTTCCGTTATTGGGATATTTTGTTCACAGACACACAGACAGACACACACACAGATACACACACAGACCATGTCGCGAAAACGTATATATCCGTCAAAATCTCGACATCGAAATTTTGACATGAATCCAATACTTTCTCTCTCTATATATTAACATATATATAGAGGTACGAGAAAGTAAAAAAAATATCACCTTAAATAATTTCTATTATTATTAACAATTATTTTAAAATCTTCTTAATGGTCAGTATTATTAATTGATTTCAATGATTATGACTTACATTGCCGTGTTGAGTTGTTTTTGAACACTAATATAAACACACTGTGGATAGCCAGCCAGCCGCTGCGTTAAAATCTCCAAACTAAAAGCACATGATCTTCTTGTTGCAAGCGAAAGAGTGTGTGCGAAATAAACAACTTGAAAGAGGACAACCGAAGGGAGATTGTGCCAAGTGCTTGGTGAGAGGTTGCCGCAGCACTGAACGCGGACGACGGCGACCAAGGCAATTTGTGTCTGCCTGGCAGGCCCAGCCAACTCGCAGACTTACACTTGCCTTACCTCTGCTCTCTCGCTCAATTACTCCCCTCCGTTTCCCTTAGAGGTAGGGAGGAAAGCTGATTAAAATCTGCAATCATTCATAGTGAGTCCTATTTGAAGGTATTTTTATCACATTCACAAATATTTACATCGAAATAAGTTATAATTACAGGTTAATAGAAGAATTATTAACATAAAAAATATTTATATATTATCTAAATAAATAAATCCGCGGTCTAAGAATATTCATCAAATATTCTTTAACAAGTTCTTCGTTCTATAAGAATGAAAATTTTTCAGCCCATATATTACGTTACGACCTTCTATTTATTACTTTCTCTTATCTACGTATGTGTATATTTCTAATATATATATAGAGAGAAAGTATTGGTTTCATGTCAAAAATTCGGTGTCGAGATTTTGATGGATATACACGTTTTGAGGTCCCCTGAATCCAAAAAGTGGTTTTCGCGACATGGTCTGTCTGTCTGTGTATGTTTAATTTTAAGCATGAAGGAATTGAGCTATGAAGTTGAAATTTTATATTTAAGTTAGATACTCACCTAGGGCGTGAAAATAAGCTTTTAATCAAAATCGGCCAAAGAGTACTAGTACTTTACTTAAGTGTTTTTTTTTCGATTATCTCAAAATTCGCTTCAACGATTTGGTTTAAAATTCAAAAATCAATTATTTTTTAGATGCTTTTTAAAATGTATATTCTCATTTTGCCCTTGAAATCTTTTGAAGCACATTTTACTCTATACTTAATAAGAAAGATAGGAGAAATGGTTGCCATGTGACCGTCCACATGAAAAGGTGCCAAATCTCCACTGGGCTACATTTTCAGGAGAGCCGATTTACTAAAAAAGTTCAATAAAATCAATTTTTTTTTATTACTGATTCCGATTCTCTAGTTCTTCATCTTATATGATGAATATTCGATTCATCAGAATCGATGTATTTTATATAAAAAAATTGAAAAAACAAACTTTAAACTCATTTTTTTCAAAACTAGGTTTTTCATAACCAAAATTTTAAAAATTCATATCTTCTAAACAAAAAAAAAAAGATAAAAAACAATTCTAAAAATACCGGCTTGCTCAGCAGGATGTGTTCTGTACAGAAAGCATAAAACTCAATTTTGACCCCGATGAAGATTTGGTACCTTTTCACCTTTGGTGGACGGTCACATATACATATTTATCCATGTATATAAATTTTACACTTGAATTTTAATATATCAGGATAACTAAACATAACTCGACACAAAAATCTGGTGTGACAAGCACAGAACACAACTTTCTCTTACCTTTGTTAAGATCCTGTGCGATCAGTCACCCCAGATTTTTTTCCTTTCTCTTATATCTCGACACACAACTTTCTCTTGCTGATGTGTGCTGTGCGACCAGTCACACTAGATTTTTCTAAAAAATCTCTATTCTAAATTTTTATATTATTCTCTATCTTTAGAGAAAAAGAGAACCCATGCTCAGGGGCATGGGCACATCTTGTGGGTACGTGGATGGCGACCACGAGTTACCCGAGCTGGGACTGGCAGTTCTTCGTTATTTACATGCCTGAGCCTTTTTTGGGATTCAAATGGCTTAAATAAAATCATCGGACTGCCTGGGGTCCGAACCCGCGGCGTTCGGTATAGAAGGTAGGCACGCTACCAACTACACCAAGCCCGGAGGCGAACATAATTTGTAATTTTTGCTAAAAGAATTATAATAATAGTTATTATAATCGTAAAAAATTCGGCCTTGAGATCTGACTGATCTCCAAGTTTTATGCCTCTCTGAGAGCAAAAAAAAAAAAAAAAAAGATTTTGGGTGTCTGTATCCGTGTAAATGTATGAACACGATATCTTAAAAACGTCATGATGGGGAACAATGGATCCTGGAGGTCGCAGTGCTACTCGAAGCCTTCTTTCAAAAAATCTGGTGTGACTGTCGCACAGCACACAACTTTTTTCTTATCTTCGGTAATCGAAAGTTGTGTACTGTGCTTGTCACACCAGATTTTTTGTGTCGACATGTATTTAGTTTCTGGCAGTACGGTACATTGGTATTTCAAGATGTAAAATTTATATGTTAAAATATTTATATTTTATTACCATAGCAACCATTTCTCATATTCTTCCTATGAAGTACAAGAGTAAAGTGTGCTTCAGAAGATTTCAATGGCAAAATGAGAATATCCATTTTAAAGAGAATCTAAAAAATAAATTATTTTTGAATTAAAAAAAAAAAATTGTTGGAGCGAATTTAGAGAAAATGGCAAAAAACTGAAAAAGTGCATCAGTAAAGTACCAGTAATTTTTGGTCGATTTTGTTCAAAAGCTTCGTGTCACGACCCTTGGGGATGCCTAACTTAAATATAAAATTTCAGCATCCTAGTTCTTTTCGTTCTTGAGATATTTTGTTCACAGACACACAGACAGACAGACAGACCATGTCGCAAAAACCACTTTTTTGGATTCAGGGGACCTCAAAACGTGAAGATCCATCAAAATCTCGACATCGAATTTTTGACATGAATCCAATACTTTCTCTCTATATATATATTACATATATACATAGGTAAGAGAAAGTAAAAATATATAAATACTTACGTATTATATTAATACTTACGTATTTATATATTTTTAATAAATATTTAATACAAAAATGTGGTCTATAATTAAAAATTCTTCTAATAATAATAAATTACGTTATTTTAAACATTATTAGTTCTTGTATGTTTTTTTTTGAAAAGTAAATATTCAATAGTTTTTTGAGATAATCTTCCCTTGAGTAGTTGAGGGAAGGGGACTCTTAAATGTAGGAAGGTGCCGTAAATTTTTATCTCGGAATTTTTAGTCAGAAAGATTTGTCAATAAATAACTTTAATTTTCAAATATTTGGGAGAATATTAAATAAATATAAATAAATAATTTTCCTCATAGATAGGAGTCCCCAATAATCTAGTTTTGAAATCAGAAAGGAAAATTTAACATAAATTAGCTAATCAATTTATAATACATAGCCTATATGGACCTTGTTACGCATTAGTGTGTCAAGCGCCAGCTACCGAGATTTGAGAAAATCAACATTAAAGTTTTTTGTTTACATTGGATTCTATATAATTACTTTCTCTTACCTATGTATATATGTAATATATATAGAGAGAGAAAGTATTGGATTCATGTCAAAAATTCGATGTCGAGATTTTGATGGATCTTCACGTTTTGAGGTCCCCTGAATCCAAAAAAGTGGTTTTCGCGACATGGTCTGTCTGTGTGTGGGTGGGTGTGTGGGTGGGTGTGTTCAATTTTAAGCATGAAGGAATTGAGCTACGAGGTTGAAATTTTATATTTAAGTTAAACACCCCCCGGGACCGGAAAAATAAGCTTTTAATCAAAATCGGCCAAAGAGTACTAGTACTTTACTGATGTACTTTTTCAGTTTTTTTCGATTTTCTCAAAATTTGCTCCAACCTTTTTTTTTTAAATTCAAAAATCAATTATTTTTTAGATGCTCTTTCAAATGTATATTCTCATTTTGCAATTGAAATCTTCTGAAGACCACTTTACTCTTGTATTTCATAGGGAAGATAGGAGAAATGGTTGCCATGGTAACAAAATATAAATATTTTCCCATACTTATAAATTTTACATCTGAATTCATATGTTCCGTACTGTCATGTCGGGAACTAAATATATGTCGACACAAAAAATCTGGTGTGACAAGCACAGAACACAACTTTCGATTACCGAAGGTAAGAGAAAGTTGTGTGCTGTGCGCCAGTCACACCAGATTTTTTTTTTTGTCAATTGTGCAATTAACATTAAATATAAATTTCTTTAGGACATATTTCATAAAAAATACTATTAATTAAAGCATTTGAAACAATATTCCGTGCTTAAGTTAATTTTTAATTTTTTGGCGCTTGACACACTAATGCATAACAGGGTCCATATATAGGCTAGAGTTTACATTATGTAAAATAAAATTGACTCTGAAATAATTTTACTATGGAATTTTTTTTTATCATGGCGAAAATTTTTTTCAAATTTTGAAAATTTTCATTTTAAGATTTGATTTTAGAGGTCCACTTAACGTGTCTCGGATATGACACATATTTTGTTAAAACAGCTAAAAAACTTGAAAAAAATGTTTGCATAAGGTAGACTAAATTTCCTTTCTGCTGTTTGAAGGGAAGTCTACTCGTCATATTGCAGGCGAACTTTTTAAAGTTTTTTTTTTTTTTTAATCTAATGATTTAAAACTTATTTAAATTTTTCATATTTTCTTTATCGAGACACTCTTGGTTAGTACTTGGATGGTGACCGCGAGTTACTCGAGCTAAGACTGGTATTTTGCTCCCATTATTCCAGTCCCATCAAGAGAGATTTTCTGATTGGTTAAAAATCTCCGAGGGCTGTTTTTTTTTTTTTTTTTTTTTTCAAATTTCAAATTAATTTCATTTTCTTGATAAGATTCTTATTTGCCCATCTAGTGAGAGGTTTTACACAACTAAGTAGCTTAATAATTGAAAATTATTTATCAATACCAATTATGCAATTCATATATTTATCTTACTTTGACCCCTTTTCTATTAATCTTTTGGAATTAGGGTTCTTATCTGTAGCATTCCCTAATCCATTAAATGGACCATATTAGATAATAAACCAACGTCAAACAAAGTTATCATTCAAGGTAAAAATAACAATAAAGGATTTTGTGGGACGTTTAATCGATCTCGTTTACCATTCTTGATAAGATGCAAAGGTCAAGTGCATTAAAGGCACCGACTTGTATTGGATAACAATGCATTGGTAGGGGAATCCCCAGAAAAGACTGGTCCATGACCTTTGGGAGAAATTTCTTTCCTGTTTTCCTGGTTTGTGGTTGAATAACATAAGGAAAGAATTCATAACTCCAAATTTGTGTCCCCGATCAACAAGTAAGAAATATTAATATAATAGCACTTGAAATAAAAATATGTCAATAACGAATTAGGCCGACATGAAGAGCGGATTTCCTTATCTATGCTCAAGTAGCTGGCGGCACTGGGTGCAACTACTTATTTTTAACTTTCGAATTGCCCTTGGGCTTGGTGTAGGGGTTAGCGTGCTGGCCAAGGGTCGCGGGTTCGGATCCCAGGCGGTCCGATGATTTTATTTAAGCCATTTGGATACCAAATGGAGACCAAAAAAAATATCTATAGGCTACTATTAGACCTATATAAAAAACAAAGGGGGTAAATAATTGAAAAATGGTATTCCAGACCTCAGAAAGTTGTATCGGCCATACCCCTACCCCTAACTCCACCCCACTAAAATTTATTTTCCACTCGGCTTTTTTATTTGATATTTTTATATTATGGTGCAAAATTAATTAAAATGCATTTATCTGGCAACTATTAGTCATATCCCGGAACATCGCCCGCCAGAGCCTAGAGGGGTACCACCTACCACCATTAGTATAATAATACTTCTATTTTGTTTGCAAAAAACGTATTGTTTGTACATAGAGATGCAATATATAAAATTATTTACAAAATTATAAAATTTTGGACCGATCACTTCAAACAGTCAACAATTTCACACTGACCCAAACAGACAGAAGATGCGGTTTATCCAAATTCACATTCTGGGTTGACTCTTTTTCGCTTAATCATTTAAGATAAATGAGCGGGTTTTGGCCATATTTGCTACGAATCTATATACTCCACGTAACTCTCCCAAACCCTCTACCTGTAGATGTCTAGTGAGGTCACCGCGAATCCTTGCCTCCCACGGGAGATGACATCTCTAAGGAGAATAGGCCGGGCACTAGAATAGTAAATGTTCCATAGTTTCGTTTTTTTTTTATATTGCAGCATCCACACTTCTCCTCGAAGTCTATCGTGTATCTGATTCCTTTAATCACTAGCCGAAGTTTTCCCATTCCACTCATCCTCATTTGGCTCAAAACTCTTATTTGTTCGATTGGGCAGACCAGCTCCAAGTAGGGCTCATTCTCTCTCTCCAAATGGCTTATTCTCTTGAATAGGGTACTGTAGCTTGATTTTTTGGACCTAGTAACATCTTCTTCAAACATTCTTCTTTCCCAGCGTTCAACTATTAGGTTGTTATTCCTTTTTATTTCTCGTGAGTTACCTACCACCATTAGTGATAAATATAATTCTTTATTTTTTATAGATAAATTTTTTTAAATCGACTCCGACCCCTCAAAGGGGTCTGCTGGGAAAATTTTGATGTCCTCTTTGTTTTTTTTTTTTATTTATTTTAATCTTTTCGAACTCACAAGACCATTTAGACTTTATACGTTAATCATTATTTATTACATATGCACACCATCTATTACAATAGTATTGAGATTTAAACCCGGTAGTTAGGCAGCCCAAATGGCAGCTTGTCTTTGTGAGAAAATACCTCTTTCAAAGCAGCAGACAATAGGCCGAAAGACCAGATCCTTTTTAACAAAGAATAACCATACAAATTTATCTTTTTAATATACATTTTCAAGATAGGCCTCGATTTTTAAATTATCTGAATGTTTTAATCAAAAAAAGTTTAGTGAGCGTGTGCCATTTGGGCTGCCTAACTACCGGGCTTTAATCGCAATAGATGGTATCTGGGGGTCCAGGTTTATTTATTTATATCATTTGGCAACCAAATGATTTAAATAAATTCATCAGTCTGTCTGAGAAGGAAACCCGCGCGGATATTCACAATTAGTTTATTATATTCGGATTTATATAAAATTCTTGGCATTTGAGTTAGTTTTCTCTGCCGACATATTTCTGTGTATTTGGAATAGGACTACCGAATAAAATTTTGTTAAGCAATTGCCGTTTAAAATATTTGTCTGGTAGTCCCACTTAATGAGAATACGCTCCAATTTGTCAATTAGGTTCTTAATTTTCCTATCTACAGCTTCGATTTCGAGAGAATTTTTAGCATATTTGTTTTTAAAATTTTTTTGTTTAATAAGTTTTAGCTATCATCATAAAAATTACATAAGTATGTCGATAAATTTGACTTTTAACGAGACAGTTGAACTCTTTTATTATCAGCTACTTGTCTGGCTTTTCTTTACTCTAGATTTTATTCTTTTATTTGTTTTATAAATTTCATCAGGTGGGGGAAAAAAAAATTGAATTGAAGTCTAAAGCGGGATCCACCAAATTTTTTATTTATTAAAAAGAATCAGGCGAAATAGTTTGAGTTTTAATTTTGTATAACGACTATAACTGCTTCAACCTGAATTCGGGGAATTCACAAGAATGGGGAAACCGCAAAAATAAAAAAAATTTTATGTTATTTTTTATTGGGTTTTTCACTTTCTTTTCACATCATTCATTTGTTGTTTTTTTTAATTATCGATATTTTATTTCATTTTAAAGTCTTTTGTTATCATTCACTCATGACTTGATTATATATATAATAAAAAAAAAAAGATAAAAGATAAATTAAAATACTTTTGAATGATATATCACAAAAAATATGGCGCGATTCTTAGGTATGTAAGTGAGCTGATTACAATCCCGAGCGATAAACGAACTTGCTATCATGTCATTACGACGAGATCCTTAATCTGTAATGGATGATCAAGTGAATTTCATTTTAATTGAATTCTTTTAAGCTCATGTTAATTTTATCCCAAAAATTCTTAAGTCACTTTCATTTCATTTATTTTTTTAAAAAATGCTAGAGTTAATTCGAAACAACTTGGTTCGAGCCAAAGGAGGATACAAGGTGGGGGCCCCCCCCCCCCCCCTAAATAAAAAAATTCCCTTATAATTTTTTTTTTATAAAAAAGGAAGTCCCCCCAATCCATAAATGAGTTAGGGGGGGGGGGGGGTGGGGGTTTTTTGGGGGGCCCGGTGGGGGGGGGGAAAAGGGTAATTACCCCCCCCCACAAACCCCCCCGAGATTTGAAAAAAAAAAATACTTTTTTCGCAAAAAAATTTATTTTTAATGTAAAATTTTAAATATTAATACCGGTACTTAAAAATTAGATTTGTATTTATTATATTCTGGCAAACAAGTACAGAATTCGCCTTTAAATTACCGAAATTAAGAAAAAATTGTGTGCTGTGCGACCAATCACACCAGATTACCCCCCCCCAAAACAAACACCTCTGGATCCGCCCTGGGTCAAGCCTTTCTTAATCTTAATTTTTTTCCTCTTTACATGTGGCAACTTATTGACCTCATTGTCTGCAAAAGCAAATTTCTATTCCTCTCTCATGGCGAATACGTAATACTTGGATGGCCATTCTACCAGTGAGGGGCGCCAAAATTATTAAATTATGATTTATATCTAAAAATATATTGAGAA
>JAKCPI010016412.1:0-18200 GCA_023213315.1 Euborellia annulipes | reverse complement strand
ATAGGCATACTGATAAACCCCATTTAAATTCTTTAACATTTGTTTACATTAACAGGTTTGTTTTATTAATTTAAACAAGGTTGAAGTTCCGCACTTTATAAATTAATGATTATTAAATAAAACTAAACAAAATGACCTTATTTTTTAATTTAATTTTACAATAATTTATAATAATTTGTCCATTTATATTAATTTATTCGATATACATTTCGTTCCGCATTAATACAATTTTTCTTTAGATATTATTTTTTGAATCATTCTTCTAAATCTGGCTGCTGAGAGATTTGATAGGGAGAATTCATTCATTTAAAAAAATCTGGTGTGACAAGCACAGAACACAACTTTCTCTTACCAATGGTAAGAGTTTTAGTTTCCGCCGATATATTAGAATTCAAGATATCAATATATATAATTCGCTAATGTCCGTCCGTCTGTCTATCTGTCACGGTCTATTTAGACAACTTCCCTTTGGAATTTTGAAAGTAGTTATTTATTTCCTTAATTATAAACCTTTGGTTCAGTTTAAAAATAAAAATCGATTTTCTATAACATTTGCATGGTAAAAAAAAATATTTTTGAAACAATAACAAATGTTATTAATTCTTTTTGATGAGAACTTATAAGTTTTCACTTTATTTATATTTATTTTATTGTTAAATACCCATGGCAATGAGGGGACGATCTACACGCTGGTTAGTCGAGGCCACCGACCCGAGGTTCATTGCTTTACTAGCAAAGATCAAATGTAATGAATTGAAATTTATTTTTTCTAATATTTTTTTTTTCCTTTTAAACAAATACTGTACGTGTCATTATTATCTTATTGTAAAATGTATTGAAAATTTTTGCATAATAATAACATAAGATGATTTTAAAGGAATAACAAATAATTCGAAACTGTTCGAAACTGAGAATTGCAATTCAGTCGACCATTAAAGAACATTGAATAAAAAATTAAAAAAATCTATCTAAGAATTTTATTAATTTCAATCAACTCACCGACCACCCGTGTAGATGAAGTAACTGCGGCTCAGCTGAGTCTCCGAGAACAAATAATTGGTTTAACTAATAATTATTAAAAAAATTTTATTTCTTGCCGAAGGGTAAGAGAGAGTTGTGTGCTGTGCTACCAGTCATACCAGATTTTTTTTTAAATTTGTTTAAGGTCTTTTCTGACCTTTGAGGCCATTTAGACCCCCTCCCAATTTATTTAAATTGATTCGAATTAAGTTTCTTCAGTTCTGAACCCTCCATATGTTAATTCACACACTTTTTTCTCATTCACACTCACACTCACACACACATTCACACAGTCTTTTCGGCAACTCAGGCCATTTAAGACTTTGACGATAACCGTTGTAGAGAATATATCTATTGTGGGTTCAGGCATTTCTATTTAAGCCATCTGGTATCCAAATGGCTTAAATAAAATCATCGGACTGCCTGGGTCCGAACCCGCGACGTTTGGTATAGGAGGGAGGCGCTCTACCATATGTTAATACATATAGAGAGAAGAAAGTAGGCCTATTGGATTCATGTCAAAAATTCGATGTCCCGAAATTATGCTGAGGAACTTTGACAGTTGAAACAATTTAATCTATCTCTCTTTAGAAACAGTATTCAAGGTACATGTCTTTATTCTATCCTAATCAGCCCACGGGATATTATTTAGACCCTAGCACAAAAGGCGGATACTCACCACTGTGCCAAGGCCCAAGGACGAGTGAGAATTTAAAGATAATGACTTTTTTGATTCTACATTCAAATGCTTTAAGCATAATTAAAATTGAGCAAGATAGGGTTATTAAAAAAATGTATCTTTTCTTATTATATTAATCTTTCTATACTAAAATTTATTATTAAATATTTAAGGTAATTTACCTGAAGAATGGTCAAAAATAAAAGATAGAAATAAAATTAATAACCTAATAGAACGATAGGTATGCCTATTTGCGAACAATCTCGAAAATTGGTTCAAAATTGCTACAAATCCTGTGAATTTTTACATATATGTCTAATATAACTATAGTTTACTATTTTAACGGGAGGTATATCAAAACATTTTCCTTTCTTTTAAAAAAATGTAAATATGTCTATTTATGTAGTTTAGGTTTATTTTTATTTCCTATTTATCATTTTATTATCATTCGTACATTCTTTTTTTTGCACATGTAGAATGAATGGGTTAAACAAAGGTCAAAATTTTGACAATCGAATTTATTATAAGTACCTTATTTTTGTTATTAATTCTATTTTTAAATTAAATTCATTGTCTGATAGAAAATAAGTCAATCTCAAGTAGACAGTTGTTAAACGATTAATTCACCAATAAGTAATTATAACCGCGTCATTCCTCGTCAAATTAAAATACTTTTAAAACTCAACATCTCAGATTTCTATCAAATTTGGATCACTTATTATTAGGAACCGACCGAATATTCGGTTTCGGTTACGGTTTCGGCCAGTTTCGGCCAAAAATCATGGTTTCGGCCGTAGTTTCGGTTTCGGCCAAAAAGTGGCCGAACCTTTCGGCCGGCCGAAACCAGAGTCTGAAAAAATGGGATGAGACTCGCATGCAAAAAAAAAAAAAAGGTCAAATAATTTGCACTTGAGGGAGAAAAAAAATTTTAGTCTCCCTAAAAAAAAGGTAAAATGATTTTCACGGGAGGGAAAAAAAAATTCAAAAAAAAAAAAGGTAAAATGAAAAAAAAATTTTATAGGAAATACAAGTTACGGTTTCGGCCGAAACTAAGGTTGAGGCCGAATATTCGGTTTCGGTTTCGGCTGAAAATCTTGTTTCGGTCGGACCCTACTTATTATGATCCTGACTTTGATAACTATTTTGTTTATAATTTTGTTAATAATAAACAGATTTTTACTTTCTCTTACCTATATGTATATGTTAATATATAGAGGGGGAATGTATTGGATTCATGTCAAAAATTCGCTGTCGAGATTTTGATGGGTATATACGTACGTTTTGAGGTCCCCTGAATCCAAAAAAGTGGTTTTCGCGACATGGTCTGTCTGTGTGTGTTTATCCAATTTAAAGCTTGAAGAAATTGAGCTAGGAATTTGAAATTTTATATTTAAGTTAGGCACCCCCCTAGGTCGTGAAAATAAGCTTTTAAACAAAATTGGTCAAAAACTACTAGTAGTTTTACTGATGTACTTTTTCAGTACAAAACTTAAATATAAAATTTCAACCTCCTTGCTCAATTCCTTCATTCTTAAATTTGAACACACACCCACAGACAGACACAATGTCGCGAAATCCACTTTTTGGACCCAGGGGACTTCAAAACGTGAATATCCATCAAAATCTCGACATCGAATTTTTGACATGAGTCCAATACTTTCTCTCTCTATATATTAACATAGAGGTAAGAGAAAGTAAAAAAAAATACCCCGGCACCAAAATCACCTTAGGCGGGTGCCGCGCCTTGTGATGTTAAAAATATAAAATATTAATCAAACAAGGATAATTTAAATTTTACCTGCAATAAGGAAAAAAATAAAAATGTATTTTTATTTTATACAAAATACCAAACATACTCTTTCTAAGTTATTATACAAAATTTTCCCAAGTTCCAACAATAATAAGGTTTTGAAATCATTTTGAATGATGAAAAATATTTTTCATTTATATTGTTTCTATTAATAAGTAGTGCTGGAGTTTATTTAAACAATTACAATATCTACTTATAAATTTAGTAGTTTTTTTAATTCCTCTTTGCGGACTCTGAGTCCATTTTATACTTTCTTTTACCTCTGTATATTTTAATTTATAGAGAGAGAAAGTATTAGATTCATGTCAAAAAATCGATGTCGAGACTTTTACAGATATACACGTTTTGAGATTCCCTGAATCCAAAAAAGTGGTTTTCGCGACATGGTCTGTCTGTCTGTCTGTCTGTCTGTCTGTGAACAAAATATCTCAAGAACGAAAAGAGCTAGGAGGTTGAAATTTTATATTTAAGTTAGGCACCCCCATGGGACGTGACACGAAGATTTTGAACAAAATCGACCAAAGAGTACTAGTACTTTACTGATGCACTTTTTCAGTTTTTTTCAATTTTCTCAAAATTTGCTCCAACGATTTTGTTTAAAATTCAAGAATCTATTATTTTTTAGATGCAAATGTATATTCTCATTTAGCCATTGAAATCTTCTGAAGACCACTTTACTCTTGTACTTCATAGAAAAGATAGGAGAAATGGTTGCCATGGTAACAAAATATAAATATTTTCCCATACTTTGAAATTTTACATATTGAAATTCGAATATACCGTACTCTCGGAAACTAAATATATGTCGACACAAAAAAATCTGGTGTGACAAGCGCAGAACACAACTTTCGATTTCCAAAGGTAAGAGAAGTTTGTGTGCTGTTCGACCAGTCGCAATTTTTTTTTTTTAAATTAAGGCCTTTTTCGGCATCGAAGGCCATTTAGAACCCGTCTCCTATTAATTTCAATTGGATTGGTAGCCAATCCAATTGAGATGCCATTAGGCTTTGTGCTTTTTCATTCTACTGTATATTTATTATTAATATTGGTGCCTACTGGTTGCTTAGGGGCCCGCATCTAGACAGTTTGTGGATTTCGACAACGAGCTGCCCGAGCTGGGACAGGCAGTCCTTCAGTTCTTTGTATGTCTGTCTCTTCCTTATCTTTTCAACAGTCATCAGACCGTACGACGGGCCGGTCGGTCCTATTTATTCCGGTCGCAAAAACGTATTATAGGGTTGGAGGGAAAAATGAGATCCGCCGACCCCGCATCGCGGGAATAAGGCGAGGACAGAAGAAGAAGAAAAAGATTGGTGGCTACCGGAGGACGTTCCACCCGCTCGTTTCTAGAGGCTACCAATCCAAGATTCAGCCGTGCTTTGTTTATGGAAATCATTTTCTGTACATGACCTATCGTTTTATTTCCTTAAAACAAATGATTATTTTTTTCTTCTCTATCGATTTGAATTTATTCATTTTTGTGTATTAGGAATTCAATTTGGAATTCAAGTCTTAGAGCAAAAACAGTTAAGAATTGAAGCAAAATTTGTTCTGGCTACGCTTGAAATGTTTTATAAAATTATAAGCCCAAGATTTCATAATGCCCCCTGCAATTTTATATTTATCCTTTGATCAGGAAAAACGTTTAATTCTCATTTTTTTCATTAAATTATTATTTTTTTTTAAATATTATCTACGGCTAAAGAGAGGAGACAACAGTGACGTTTTGGTAGTTTATGCGACATATTTTCAAAACATGTTTAGCAGAGAAAAAAGATTAATTAGTTTTCAATCGAAAGCGAGCTCTTTGGTAGGCATCTCGATTACAAATTATGGGAAAATATAAATTATAATGGAGCTTTACATTGGGATTTTTAAGTCTTTTTCGGCTTGTGATTCCATCTATATTTATTTTATTTATTATATTTGGTTTTGCTGTCTGTTTTGGTAAGAAAAAAAGAAAGTGCCAATTGGGGATTTAAAATTTATTTTATTTTTCCATTATCTTTTCAATGTCATTTTTAATGCCACTGTTGAGGAATAGTTATATCTGTCAATTGGCTTATTGATAGCCAACGATAAGACTGAAATTATTTTGTCTGATAATTTAATTAAATCCTTTCTCCCCCCCCCCGAGGCCAAGAGGCTAGAGATGTTGACAAATATCAGTATTAGTAGTCTTAAAGCCACGGGGCGTGGGTTCGGATCCCAGGCAATCCCATTAATATTTATTTAAATTTTTGGGTACTAAATGGTATAAATAAATATTATTCTACATAATAAATAAATACTCCTGGTCCCAAAAATATATCGTAAATAATATTTGTATTGTATAAAATTCTATATGGCCCCTAGGCCATAGCTCTGAGGTAGAGTTTCGGCCTCTGATGCTAGTGCTCAAGGGTTCGCATCCCGTCTCATGCGATAAAAATTTATTTCAATTGAATTGGCTACCAATGGTCTTCAATGCCGAAAAAGACCTTAAATAAAAAAATATATATATTTTATATGGCCTAAGATTCGTAAAATCTTTAAAAAAAAATTAATTTAAATACATTCACCCCCAACCCCAATCCCCTTGGCCAAGAGGTTAAAGATATTGACAGCCTCAAAAGCTAATGGGATTGGGTTCGGATCCCTGGCGGTCCAATTAATATTTATTTAAATCAATTAGATAGCAGTTGATAGAAATAAATGTGCCTGAAACATCTATATATCGTAAATAAAAATATTGATAGTAATCTTTAGAGTCTATATGGATGGTCTCATATGCCCGAAAGATTCAAAAAACTAAAATAAACATGATGTCCAAATTTTTCGCAGGTCATTGCCATTTTAAAATTATCACCGCCGTCGGGCTCGGTGTAGGGGTAGAGGGTCGCGGATTCGGACCCAGGCAAACCGAAGATTTTATTTAAGCCATTTGCATACCAAACTGTGCTTGTCACACCAGATTTTTTGTGTCGAGATATATTTAGTTTCCGACAGTACGGTACATTTGAATTTCTTTTTTTTTTTAATTCTCCCTTTTCGGCTGCAGAGGCCATTAGGGCTTTAATTTTATATATTATTAAATTTATATTACCGATGGCTACCGGGGGACGTTCTACACGCTGATTTCTGGGGGTCACCAATCCCACATTTGAATTTCAAGATGTAAAAATCTGGTGTGACTGGCGCACAGCACACAACTTTCTCTTACCTTCGGTAATCGAAAGTTGTGTTCTGTGCTTGTCACACCAGATTTTTTGTGTCGAAATATATTTAGTTCCCGACAGTAAGGAACATATGAATTCAGATGTAAAATTTATAAGTATGTGAAAATATTTATATTTTGTTACCATGGCAACCATTTCTCCTATCATTTCATAAGATTTCAATCACAAAATGAGAATATACATTTTATAGAGAATCTAAAAAATAATTGATTTTTGAATTTTAAAAAAAAATCGTTGGAGCAAATTTTGAGAAAATCGAAAAAAACTGAAAAAGTACATCAGTAAAGTACTAGTACTCTTTGGCCGATTTTGATTAAAAGCTTATTTTTTCCGGTCCCGGAGGGTGTTTAACTTAAATATAAAATTTCAACCTCCTAGCTCAATTCCTTCATGCTTAAATTGAACACACACCCACACACCCACCCACCCACACACACACACACAGACAGACCATGTCGCGAAAACCACTTTTTTGGATTCAGGGGACCTCAAAACGTGAAGATCCATCAAAATCTCGACATCGAATTTTTGACATGAATCCAATACTTTCTCTCTATATATATATTACATATATACATAGGTAAGAGAAAGTAAAATTTATAAGTATGGCAAAATGTTTATATTTTGTTACCATGGCAACCATTTCTCCTATCTTTTCTATGAAGTTCAAGAGTAAAGTGGTCTTCAGAAGATTTCAATGGCAAAATGACAATATACATTTTAAAGAGCATCTAATAAATAATTGTTTTTTTTCAATTTTAATCAAAATCGTTGGAGCGAATTTTGAGAAAAACGAAAAAAATAAAGCAAAAGTGCATCAGTAAAGTATTAGTACTCTTTGGTCGATTTTGTTAAAAAGCTTCGTGTCACGTGCCAGGGGGTGCCTAACTTAAATATAAAATTTCAACCTCCTAGCTCTTTCCGTTATTGAGATATTTTGTTCACAGAAACACAGACACACAGACAGACCATGTAGCGAAAACCACTTTTTTTGGATTCAGGGGACCTCAAAACGTATATATCCGTCAAAATCTCGACATCGAAATTTTGACATGAATCCAATACTTTCTCTCTCTAGATATTAACATACTGTATATATAGAGGTACGAGAAAGTAAAAAAAATATCACCTTAAATAATTTCTATTATTATTAACAATTATTTTAAAAGCTTCTTAATGGTCAGTATTATTAATTGATTTCAATGATTATGACTTACATTGCCGTGTTGAGTTGTTTTTGAACACTAATATAAACACACTGTGGATAGCCAGCTAGCCGCTGCGTTAAAATCTCCAAACTAAAAGCACATGATCTTCTTGTTGCAAGCGAAAGAGTGTGTGCGAAATAAACAACTTGAAAGAGGACAACCGAAGGGAGATTGTGCCAAGTGCTTGGTGAGAGGTTGCCGCAGCACTGAACGCGGACGACGGCGACCAAGGCAATTTGTGTCTGCCTGGCAGGCCCAGCCAACTCGCAGACTTACACTTGCCTTACCTCTGCTCTCTCGCTCAATTACTCCCCTCCGTTTCCCTTAGAGGTAGGGAGGAAAGCTGATTAAAATCTGCAATCATTCAGAGTGAGTCCTATTTGAAGGTATTTTTATCACATTCACAAATATTTACATCGAAATAAGTTATAATTACAGGTTAATAGAAGAATTATTAACATAAAAAAAATATTTATATATTATCTAAATAAATAAATCCGCGGTCTAAGAATATTCATCAAATATTCTTTAACAAGTTCTTCGTTCTATAAGAATGAAAATTTTTCAGCCCATATATTACGTTACGACCTTCTATTTATTACTTTCTCTTATCTACGTATGTGTATATTAATATATAGAGAGAAAAGTATTGGATTCATGTCAAAAAATTCGATGTCGAGATTATGATGGATATACACGTTTTGAGGTCCCCTGAATCCAAAAAAAGTGGTTTTCGCGACATGGTCTGTCTGTCTGTGTGTGTGTGTGTGTGTGTGTGTGAACAAAATAACTCAAGAACGAAGGGAGCTTATATATAGTTTATATTTAAGTTCGATACCCCCTGAGACTTGACGCGAAGCTTTTGAACAAAATCGAAAGAGTACTAGTACTTTGCTGATGTACTTTTTCAGTTTTTTTTTATTTTCTCAAAATTTGCTTCAACGATTTTGTTTTAAAATTCAAAAATCAATTATTTTTTAGATGGTCTTTGAAATGCATATTCTCATTTTGCCCTTTGAAAACTTTTGAAGCACACTTTACTCTTGTACTGCATAGGAAAGATAGGAGAAATGGTTGCAATAGTAACAAAATATGTGACCGACCACATGAAAAGGTAGCAAATCTTCACTGAGCTTCAGTAGAGCCGATTTACTAAAAAAATCATTTTTTTTTTTTATTACTGATTCCGATTCTCTAGTTCTTCATCTTACATTTATGAATATTCGATTCATCAGAATTGTTGTATTTTATATCAAAAGATTGAAAAAACAAACTTTAAACTTCATTTTTCTCAAATCTAGATTTTTATAACCAAAATTTAAAAAATGCATATCTTCCAAACAAAAAATGATAAAAAATTTTAAAAATACTGACTTGCTTAGCAGGATGTGTTCTGTACAGAAAGCATAAAAACCCAATTTTGAAGATTTAGTATCTTTTCATTTGGACGGTACATATTTTCCCATGTATATAAATTTTACACTTGAATTTTAATATATCAGAAAAACTAAACATATCTCGACACAAAAAATCTTAGTGTGACAAGCACAGAACACAACTTGCCGAAATGTAAGAGAAAGTTGTGTGCTGTGCGACCAGTCACACTAGATTTTTCTAAAAAAAATCTATTCTAAATTTTTATACTATTTATTTCATCTCTATCTTTAGAGAAAAAGAGAACCCATGCTCAGGGGCTCACATCTTGTGGGTACGTGGATGGCGACCACGAGTTACCCGAGCTGGGACTGGCAGTTCTTCCATTCTTAACATGCCTGAGCCTTCTTTCTATATTCTCAACAGGCGTCAGACCGGCTTGTTCTATTTCTTCCGGTTGCAAAAAAACCCATTCCGCCGACCCCGCACTGCGAGAATAAGGCTAGGAAAGAAGAGGAGAGAAAGAGAGAACCCTTAGGAGAAGAGGGCTATTTCTCTTTCTCTAACATTAGAGAAAATGAACTCTTACAAGCGTTTCCTAATTATTTTTGAAATAAATACAGTAATACAAAAATTAAGAATAGAGATTTTTCAGAAAAATATAGAGTAACAAAAAATAATAAAATATAGGTAAAGTGATTTTATCTGTTCGTTTTTAGGTCCATTCATCAGTCTCAGCAAGATTTTCAAAAATTAGTAATTTGTAATTTTTTTTTTTTTTTTTAACATTCACACAGTCTTTTCGGCAACTTAGGCCATATAAGACTTGCCCATAACCGTTATTTATGAATCTATCTATATTGGGGGGGGGGCCCAGTCATTTCTATTTAAGCCAATTGATACCAAATGCTTAAATAAAATTATCGGACTGCCTGGGGTCCGAACCCGCGGCGTTCAGTATAGAAGGTAGGCACGCTACCAAATACACCAAGCCCGGAGGCGAACATAATTTGTAATTTCTGCTAAAAGAATTATAATAATAGTTATTATAATCGTAAAAAATTCGGCCTTGAGATCTGACTGATCTCCAAGTTTTATGCCTCTCTGAGAGCAAAAAAAAAGATTTTGGGTGTCTGTATCCGTGTAAATGTATGAACACGATATCTTAAAAACGTCATGATGGGGAACAATGGATCCTGGAGATCGCAGTGCTACTCGAAACCTCTTTCAAAAATCTGGTGTGACTGACACAGCACACAACTTTCTCTTACCTTCGGTAATCGAAAGTTGTGTACTGTGCTTGTCACACCAGATTTTTTGTGTCGACATGTATTTAGTTTCTGGCAGTACGGTACATTGGTTTTTCAAGATGTAAAATTTATATGTTAAAATATTTATATTTTGTTACCATAGCAACCATTTCTCCTATTCTTCCTATGAAGTACAAGAGTAAAGTGTGCTTCAGAAGATTTCAATGGCAAAATGAGAATATAGATTTTAAAGAGAAACTAAAAAATAAATGATTTTTGAATTAAAAAAAAAATTGTTGGAGCGAATTTAGAGAAAATCGCAAAAAACTGAAAAAGTGCATCAGTAAAGTACCAGTACTTTTTGGTCGATTTTGTTCAAAAGCTTCGTGTCACAACCCATGGGGATGCCTAACTTGAATATAAAATTTCAGCATCCTGGTTTTTTTTCTTTCTTGAGTTATTTTGTTCACAGACAGACAGACCATGTCGCGAAAACCACTTTTTGGATTCAGGGGACCTCAAAACGTGAAGATCCATCAAAATCTCGACATCGAATTTTTGACATGAATCCAATACTTCTCTCTCTATATATTAACATATATATATAGGTAAGAGAAAGTAAAAATCAATCAATAGATCGATGTAATTTGTTAGGCCTATATTTTATTTACAATATTCAATCTTTGAAGTAGGCCTAAATCCCTTAACAGAAAGTGGTACTTAACCCGACTGTTACAAAATTGTGAATTTTGTAATTTTTTTAATGAATAATTACGTTTATTAAAGCTTTTGTGGTTTAAAATATTATTATTAGGAGGAATTTTTAATTATAGACCACATTTTTGTATTAAATATTTATTAAAAATATATAAATACGTAAGTATTAATACGTAAGTATTTATATATTTTTAATAAATATTTAATACAAAAATGTGGTCTAATTAAAATTCTTCTAATAATAATAAATTACGTTATTTTAAACATTATTAGTTCTTGTATGTTTTTTTTTTTGAAAACTAAATAAGCTTATTCAATAGTTTTTGAGATAATCTCCCCTTTTTAGAGAAGTTGAGGGGATGGGTCTCTTAAATGTAGGAAGGTGCCGTGAATTTTTATCTCGGAATTTTTAGTCACAAAAGATTGGTCAATAAATAACTTTAATTTTCAAATATTTGAGAGAATATTAAATAAATATAAATAAATAATTTTCCTCATAGATAGGAGTCCCCAATAATCCAGTTTTGAAATCAGAAAGGAAAATTTAACATAAATTAGCTAATCAATTTATAATACAGAGCCTATAGATCTATATAGGTAGAGTTTACATTATCTAAAATAAAATTGACTCTGAAATAATTTTACTTTGGAATTTTTTTTTTTTTATCTTGGCAAAAATTTTTTTTCAAATTTTGAAAATTTTCATTTTAAGATTTGATTTTAGAGGTCCACTTAACCTGTGTCGGATATGACACTTATATTTTGTTAAAACACCTAAAAAGTTCGAAAAAAATGTTTGCATAAGGTAGACTAAATTTCCTTTCTGCTGTTTGAAGGGAAGTCTACTCGTCATATTGCAGGCGAACTTTTCAAAGTGTTTTTTTTTTAATCTAATGATTTAAAACTTATTTAAATTTTTCATATTTTCTTTATCGAGACACTCTTGGTTAGTACTTGGATGGTGACCGCGAGTTACTCGAGCTAAGACTGGTATTTTGCTCCCATTATTCCAGTCCCATCCAGAGAGATTTTTTGATTGGTTAAAAATCCCCGAGGGGCTGTTTTTTTTTTTTTTCAAATTTCAAATTAATTTCATTTTCTTGATAAGATTCTTATTTGCCGATCTAGTGAGAGGTTTTACACAACTAAGAAGTTTTATAATTGAAAATTATTTATCAATACCAATTATGCAATTCATATATTTATCTTACTTTGACCCCTTTTCTATTAATCTTTTTGGAATTAGGGTTCTTATCTGTAGCATTCCCTAATCCATTAAATGGACCATATTAGATAATAAACCAACGTCAAACAAAGTTATCATTCAAGGTAAAAATAACAATAAAGGATTTTGTGGGACGTTTAATCGATCTCGTTTACCATTCTTGATAAGATGCAAAGGTCAAGTGCATTAAAGGCACCGACTTGTATTGGATAACAATGCATTGGTAGGGGAATCCCCCAGAAAAGACTGGTCCATGACCTTTGGGAGAAATTTCTTTCCTGTTTTCCTGGTTTGTGGTTGAATAACATAAGGAAAGAATTCTTAACTCCAAATTTGTGTCCCCGATCAACAAGTAAGAAATATAATAGCACTTGGAATAAAAATATGTCAATAACGAATTAGGCCGACATGAAGAGCTGATTTCCTTATCTATGCTCAAGTAGCTGGCGGCACTGGGTGCATCTACTTATTTTTAACTTTCGAATTGTCCTTGGGCTTGGTGTAGGGGTTAGCGTGCTGGCCAAGGGTCGCGGGTTCGGATCCCAGGCGGTCCGATGATTTTATTTAAGCCATTTGGATACCAAATGGCTTAAAAAAGAATGCCTGGACCCCAAATATATATATTATTAAAATAACGGTTACCGTCAAAGTCTTATATAGCCTGCTTGCCGAGAAGACTATGTGAATGTGGGTGTGAGTGTTAATGAGAAAAAAGTGTGAGTGTTTAAGAAAAAAAAAATTTAGAATTTTTTTTTGGGGTGTGCAGGTCGCTCTAAAATAGGCCCATATATTTCTTTTTAATCCACGGTATAAAAAGATTGCTACCATATTTTTTCCATAGTGTTAACTGCTGATTCAGCGATTCTTAAACTTCTCAGTAATCGGCACCCTTTGGAGTCTTAAATTATATTCCTGCACCCCCTATTACCTGTCGACCAAAAAAAATATCTATAGGCTACTATTAGACCTATATAAAAAATCTGGTGTGACTGGCGCACAGCACACAACTTTCTCTTACCTTCGGTAATCGAAAGTTGTGTTCTGTGCTTGTCTCACCAGATTTTTTGTGTCGACATGTATTTAGTTTCCGACAGTACGGTACATTCGATTTTCAAGTTGTAAAATTTATAAGTATGGCAAAATATTTATATTTTGTTGCCATGGCAACCATATCTCCTATCTTTTCTATGGAGTACAAGAGTAAAGTGGTCTTCAGAAGATTTCAATTGCAAAATGAGAATATACATTTTAAAGAGCATCTAATAAATAATTGATTTTTGAATTTAAAAAAAAATCGTTGGAGCAAATTTTGAGAAAATCGAAAAAAACTGAAAAAGTACATCAGTAAAGTACTAGTACTCTTTGGCCGATTTTGATTAAAAGCTTATTTTTCCGGTCCCGGGGGATGTTTAACTTAAATATAAAATTTCAGCCTCATAGCTCAATTCCTTCATGCTTAAAAGTGAACACAGACACACACACACACACACACACACACCCCACCCACCCACCCACCCACCCACAGACAGACCATGTCGCGAAAACCACTTTTTTGGATTCAGGGGACCTCAAAACGTGAAGATCCATCAAAATCTCGACATCGAATTTTTGACATGAATCCAATACTTTCTCTCTATATATATTACATATATACATAGGTAAGAGAAAGTAAAAACAAAGGGGGTAAATAATTGAAAAATGGTATTCTAGACCTCAGAAAGTTGTATCGGCCATACCCCTACCGTTACCTCCCCCCTAAAATTTATTTTCCACTCGATTTTTTTTATTTGATATTTGTATATTATGGTGCAAAATTAATTAAAATGCATTTATCTGGCAACTATTAGTCATATCCCGGAACATCGCCCGCCAGAGCCTAGAGGGGTACCACCTACCACCATTAGTATAATAATAATTCTATTTTGTTTGCAAAAAACGTATTGTTTGTACATTTAGGAGGAAGAGATGCAATATATAAAATTATTTACAAAATTATACAATTTTGGACCGATCACTTCAAACAGTCAACAATTTCACACTGACCCAAACAGACAGAAGATGCGGTTTATCCAAATTCACATTCTGGGTTGACTCTTTTTCGCTTAATCATTTAAGATAAATGAGCGGGTTTTGGCCATATTTGCTACGAATCTATATACTCCACGTAACTCTCCCAAACCCTCTACCTGTAGATGTCTAGTGAGGTCACCGCGAATCCTTGCCTCCCACGGGAGATGACATCTCTAAGGAGAATGGCACTAGAATAGTAAATGTTCCATAGTTTCGTTTTTTTCATATTGCAGCATCCACACTTCTCCTCGAAGTCTATCGTGTATCTGATTCCTTTAATCACTAGCCGAAGTTTTCCCACTCCACTCATCCTCATTTGGCTCAAAACTCTTATTTGTTCGATTGGGCAGACCAGCTCCAAGTAGGGCTCATTCTCTCTCTCCAAATGGCTTATTCTCTTGAATAGGGTACTGTAGCTTGATTTTTTGGACCTAGTAACATCTTCTTCAAACATTCTTCTTTCCCAGCGTTCAACTATTAGGTTGTTATTCCTTTTTATTTCTCGTGAGTTACCTACCACCATTAGTGATAAATATAATTCTTTATTTTTTATAGATAAATTTCTTTAAATCGACTCCGACCCCTCAAAGGGGTCTGCTGGGGAAATTTTGATGTCCTCTTTGTTTTTTTTTTGTTTTTTATTTTAATCTTTTCGGACTCACAAGGAGTCCCCACGGGTTGTGGGTCACCGATTTTTTTCAAACTCATAGGATTTGAAGATTAGTATCTGGACATCAATTTCCTAAAGCAGTACGATGCACTACTCAAGAACACTCAAGAAAATCGACTTTGAAGACGATCAAGATTTCCGAATTGTTTAAGTTTGGATATTTTTGTTTATATGTAAACAGTGTCTGGTAGCCGTGAGAATAAACGCAACAGTCTATTAAACAAGGAGTCGCTGGTTCGATGCTTGTTCGGGACATTTTTTTTTTAATTTCAATTCTCTATCCGCATATACAGTATCTCTCATATTAACTATATTATAAAATTGAAATTAAATTAACAAATATTTTTTCAATATAAATTAACATCTTTTATTTTTAATTACCACTCGTTACACACTGAAAATACGAATATTTTATAATAAATTGAAATTTGGTATAAAAATTAAAAACATCTTATTGTTAAATAAGACGATTCGTTGCATATATTTTCATATATCTTTTTTTTTTTAACACTCACAGTTTTTTTTTCCACTCACACACACATGCACACAGTCTTTTCGGCAACTTAGGCCATATAAGACTTTAGTCGATAAAACAACACGGCGGTGAAAACTGTAGTTTTTAGTAGTATAGTTTTTTAATTTTTATACCAAATTTCAATTTATTATAAATATTCGTATTTTCAGTGTGTAACGAGTGGTAATTAAAAATAAAAAGATGTTAATTTATATTGAAAAAATATTTGTTAATTTAATTTCAATTTTATAATATAGTTAATATGAGAGATACTGTATATGCGGATAGAGAATTGAAATTAAAAAAAAATGTCCCGAACAAGCATCGAACCAGCGACTCCTTGTTCAATAGACTGTTGCGTTTATTCTCACAGCTACCAGACACTGTTTATATATAAATAAAATTATCCAAACTTAAACAATTCGGAAATCTTGATCGTCTTCAAAGTCAATTTTCTTGAGTGTTCTTGAGTAGTGCATCGTACTGCTTTAGGAAATTGATGTCCAGATACTAATCTTCAAATCCTATGAGTTTGAAAAAAATCGGTGACCCACCACCCGTGGGGACTCCTTGTCAGACCATTTAGACTTTATACGTTACTCATTATTTAAATACATATGTAGACCATCTATTACAATAGTATTGAGACTAAGCCCAGTAGTTAGGCAGCCCAAATGGCAGCTTGTCTTTGTGAGAAATACCTCTTTCAAAGCAGACAATAGGCCGAACGACCAGACCCTTTTTAACAAAGAATAACCATAAAAATTTATCTTTTTAATATAAATTTTCAAGATAGGCCTCGATTTTTAAATTATCTGAATGTTTTAATCAAAAAAGTTTAGTGAGCGTGTGCCATTTGGGCTGCCTAACTACCGGGCTTTAATCGCAATAGATGGTATCTGGGGGTCAGGTATATTTATTTATATAATTTGGTAACCAAATGATTTAAATAAATTCATCAGACTGTCTGGGAAGGAAACCCGTGCGGATATTCACAATTAGTTTATTATATTCGGATTTATATAAAATTCTTGGCATTTGAATTAGTTTTCTCTGATGACATATTTCTGTGTATTTGGAATAGGACTACCGAATAAAATTTTGTTAAGCAATTGCCGTTTAAAATATTTGTTTGGTGGCCCCACTTAATGAGAATACGCTCCAATTCGTCAATTAGGATTTTGATTTTCCTATCTACAGCTTCGATTTCCTTTCAAAAATGAGAGAATTTTTTAGCATATTTGTTTTTAAAATTTTTTTGTTTAATAAGTTTTAGCTATCATCATAAAAATTACATAAGTATGTCGATAAATTTGACTTTTAACGAGACAGTTGAACTCTTTTATTATCAGCTACTTGTCTGGCTTTTCTTTACTCTAGATTTTATTCTTTTATTTGTTTTATAAATTTCATCAGGTGGGGGAAAAAAAAAATTGAATTGAAGTCTAAAGCGGGAGCCACCAAATTTTTTATTTATTA
The DNA here is from genome assembly GCA_023213315.1 of Euborellia annulipes. NCBI lineage: Eukaryota > Metazoa > Arthropoda > Insecta > Dermaptera > Anisolabididae > Euborellia > Euborellia annulipes. The sequence continues at coordinate 966 of JAKCPI010016412.1, read as the reverse complement.
AAAAGAAATAGTTTGAGTTTTAATTTTGTATAATGACTATAACTGTTTCAACCTGTATTCGGGGAATTCACAAAATGGGGAAAGCGAAAATAAAAAAAAAAAAAATTTTATGTTATTTTTTTTATTGGGTTTTTCACTTTTTTTTCGCATCATTCATTTTGTTGTTTTTTTTAATTATCGATATTTTATTTCATTTTAAAGTCTTTTGTTATCATTCACTCATGACTTGATTATATATATAATAAACAAAAGATAAAAGATAAATTAAAATACTTTTGAATGATATATCACAAAAAATATGGCGCGATTCTTAAGGTATGTAAGTGAGCTGATTGCAATCCCGAGCGATAAACGAACTTGCTATCATGTCATTACGACGAGATCCTTAATCTGTAATGAATGATCAAGTGAATTTCATTTAATTGAATTCTTTTAAGCTCATGTTAATTTTATCCCAAAAATTCTTAAGTTACTTTCATTTATTTTTTTAAAAATGCTAGAGTTAATTCGAAACAACTTGGTTCGAGCCAAGGAGGATACAAGGGGGGGAGGGAGGGTAATTACCCCCCACCCCAATTACCGAGATTTGAAAAAAAAAAAAAACTTTTTTTCGCAAAAAATTTATTTTTAATGTAAAATTTTAAATATTAATACCGATACTTAAAAATTAAATTTGGATTTATTATATTCTGGCAAACAAGTACAGAATTCGCCTTTAAATTACCGAAATTGAGAAAAATTGGGTGCTATGCGACCAGTCACACCAGATTACCCCCCCCACCTCTGGATCCCATCAAGCCTTTCTTAAATCTTAATTTTTCCTCTTTACATGTAGCAACTTATTGACCTCAGTTGTCTGCAAAAGCAAATTTCTATTCCTCTCCCATGGCGATTAATTAATACTTGGATGGCCATTCTACCAGTGAGGGGCGCCAAAATTATTAAATTATGATTTATATCTAAAAA